>JAHZNG010001611.1:0-16318 GCA_027744375.1 Orchesellides sinensis | reverse complement strand
ACGCAAGAGACAGACAGAGGAAAAGGTGAGGTGTCCTACTTCCGCTGTTGCTCAGATGGCATGCTATAAGTCATTCTCCCTTCCCCACCTGCTTGTTCCTGTATGAGCAAGAGTCTACATCATCGAAAGTTTCTCTTGTTTCTACTATTTCTACCATTACACATCTTAAATAAAAGGGATAATCATTCCGTGGTACCGGTCACATTGCGCCAGTACATAAAAGAGAATACTACGGCTTTTTCATTCATTGCTAGAAACATCCTCTATACCTTACATTGCGTTCAAAACTATAATACAGCTGGATAGAGTTTTTTATTTGGCCGTGAAGTAATAATCTCATCAAACTAATGTGACCTTTTCGCAAATCAAAAATTCAGGTTTTCATTAGCCAAAAAACAATGACATCCCGAAAATGAAATAACAATATAATCAAATGGATCAGTAAATCTGAATATTTTATTGTATTAATCAAAAGCAGAGTAGTCTGGTAGCAATACCTTTTCATTTTCGCATACTCCATGCGAGTATTTCAGAAATTCTCGTTAAGTATATCATCGTTAGTTTAGTTCGCATTACTAAACAAGCTACCCACGAGGATGCATGTAATTCAAATTCAACTGTGTAAGTAAATCAGGACAATTTGATATGATACTTATCTTTGATATCCTTTGGTAAACCGAACCCATCAGCAAAGATCATTATGATGCCTGTGTGTGATATAACCCGGTTATGTATACAAATATTGCAAGAATGCTTCTAGTCCGACTAACTTCAATCATACTTTAACAGGATGTTATGGATGTCCTTTGAAGTAGGAAATCTAATCCTGAAGTAAACCTGGACACATCAAATCTTAACATGAAAAGTCATGAAACTGTTTTGTTTTTAGTACAAAGTTTTGCTCTCTCTGCATCAAATTAAAGAGTAACAGTATCATTGTAGTCCTAGACGCAACATGCGGAATACGTATGCTCAAACCTATTTCGGTATCATTATGGGATATTCCATTAGCGTCTACAAATTATATTTTCGGTAATGAAGGCTAGGATCATTTCAAAGGAAATAAGGTAATTTTGAAACAGAAACACAAACAAAGTACGATCAAGTTGCCTTCATAATACCTCCGTTGTCGTTTTTCCATATTGACATTTTGCCTCGACCTGAGGCGAACAAGTTTAGATGTTAATGGTTATGTATTCATATAGACGGCTGTTTAGTGAAGGCCCAAGCCATAGTTTACCTTATATAACATAGGATATGTAAAGCTTTTATATGTTTGTGTGCTTTATATCTTCAGCAACTTATGTATTTCACATACAAAAAAGTAAAAGCTGGATGGTAAAGTTAAGTCCTTTCCATAAAGACAAACTACATTTGCCAAACCAATCGACTGTGGCAGAAACGGAAGAAATTTTAGAGCATTCTCTTATGATGATGGGATTTTAAGAGCGTAAAAAGTCATGACAAGCAAATGCCGACTTTGGCTAGTAGCCTAATGCCACAAATGAATGGTTGTTACGTGATAGACACAAAAGGACAGAGATATAGTAGTGGCTTCACCAAAATCTAGAGAGGATTTAGTGATTCACCCGAGTAGTCGAGTGCATTTGCTGCAGAAGTACCGATGGGTTAAAAAACGCTTTGGGACATTTGCATTGCAGCATTTGTATATCTCTCTATTTTCAGCAATACTCTTGTCACTCAGCGTAAAGACAAGTAAAAAATACTGAGAAGATTTTGCAATTAGCTAAGGTTTCTGCGAATCAGTACTAAATTCAGGAAAAAATTCAAGCCCTTTCCGACATATTTAGCACATTACGGTACATTTTAAGCACAAATCTTTCACCACTCCTTCCACAAGAAAAAAAAAATGCCAGGAATCTGACATGACTAGGTTATGTACACAACAGCCGTCGAGGGCGGTAAGTGGTTAAATGAACATTAACAGTGCCGTAATAAAAGTCAAGTCAAGGCAGCAATGCGAAACGTCATCATTACACAAATGCAACTTTTCAAGATGAGAATAGATGCAACTCTCCGCGGTAGAGAGACTAGACGACTCATAAAATCAATCATGGTTAGTGTTGTTCTTCCCCTCATTTAACTCTATTATTGGTGGCTGCTGGGAAGCCGCAGCAGGTAGAGACATGCAAGCGGTGTTCCGGTCCACTTGGTTGGAAACGATTACAAAGGAAAATCAAATTTCCTTGTTTGATATTTGCTTGCCCTATTTATATGTAGTATATTATGCCATACGGACATTTCACCATGCATAGAAACTACCAACAACAACTAAGTTAACGCTTCTTGATCAAAGAGCATCAAAATATGGCGGCTGAACTCTTTGTAACTCTTCGGCGCACTTTGTCAAAGAAGATATCATTAAATCCGAAGTGTGACAGTGGTTGTTGATAAGCTTCTTATAATGTAGCTAAAAAGTATAAAATGATGATGACGATAATGATGCTAATGACACGATGGTGGTGGTTTTAGGTCTGATCTACATTACGTAATATATTTTCTCGCGATGACTTAACTTTCATCCGCTGCTGAATCCGTTTCATCTGTGAGGGGGATGGGGAATACAAGGAAAATACTGTGAAAGTATGAATTCATGGAAATGTACGAGGAAGTAGGAGTTGAGAGCTGACGCACGATTATTAGCAACTATAAAGGCAAAAGCTCTCTAAAAAACTGACACTCATTTCATGGGTAATAGACTGTAAGAAATATAGGCTGTTTGTATGTTACGCTTGTATAAAAGGGAGAGTTGGGTAAGTAGCAGTTTAATACGATATACACGTCTCTTTCTACTCTTCTGATGAAAGTCTATTAAGAAGATTATTACCACCTTAGTGTATGTACTACCACACTGTACACTTATTATTATCAAGTTAGCTGAGCAATTTATAGTCAACATTCGTATAAACTGATGTTATAACTATAATGAAGTTATGTTAGTTTGAATGAGTATGCATTATGCACATTTTAGCCAGTGGGTGGTTCGCAGATTGCTTGTGGTAAGGCCGATAATGGTCCCTTAACTAGCTCATTTTCACCATGAAAATCCGCATTTCCTTTTTAGCCTATGAAGGCAAGTACGGAATAAATGTTTTTGAATTGTATATACAATATATGTATAGAATGAAATTCAACGTTCATTTGGAATCCAAAGAAATATATCCAGATGGAAGAAAGTAAGGCATCATAGGGATCAATTATTGTATAACAGTGAAAAGGAGAAAGTTGGACTGAACCACGGTTTACCTAAAAAAAGTAAGGTGACTAGCAACAGTTCAGTGGAGAAAGGGGCCATGTCATGCCTGCCTCCAAACATTCGAGCTCTTTGCAATTTCTCATTCTTTTGCACACTGAAGCCAACCAGAACCCGAATATTATGGGCGTGAAACACAAGAGGAATCAATGTTACAAGGTTTAGAATAATGTAAGGGAAGTATATATAAGATATATATATCATCAAAACACTTCTTAAAAGGGACACTTATAAGAAGCGATTTTTTTTGCTAACCGATAAATGCCTTCGCACGTGTTCCTCCACCATAAATTATCCACATAACTTATCAGGCTGTCATTCTCGCTGCCGTAAAAGCATCGAAAAACAGTCTCATAAGTGTCCAGACGTCGAGAGAGTTGAGAATTGTGCTGCTGCAAGTGAAAGAATGTGGTTCAGTCTGGATTTGAGAATTTTTTATTTCCTTTTGGTAGTTTTTTTGTATGAATGTACTACTGAAGAATATAACTTGTGTTATAATTACAATATTTTTTGTTCACAGTGCCATACCAAAGTTGAGACTTATGGTGTACGTACATATTGATATCATACAATTCTTTGTGGTGTGCAAGCGAGAGATTTTACACAAGTAAAAATACAATAAATCTGTTTTTGTATCGGTTTATCGTGTTATTTCCTCTAGTATTGAAAAACTGCCATATTCAAGAAATGATGTAGTCGAGTGGGGATCATCCTGCATGAGGAAGACAGATGAACAGCGAGTGGAAGCTGTTTCATCCTTCTTCCATCGGGAAATAAATAAAAATACAAAAAACCACATGCTTTGTTTTTCCTTAGCTAGATCAAATACTACATTCGGTAGTGTGGCGAAATGACAACCAAGAGTTGCACAATGTGATATTGTGTTATAAAGCATTTTCTGCAAATGCATTCTTTGGCAGGCGAAGACGTGTTGTTAAAAAAGTCCGGTGAAGGAAGATTTTGCCAAGAATTTTATTTTTAGAAAATAACTTCAGCCATAATAGTATTTTCTGCAAATGCATTCTTTGGCAGGCGAAGACGTGTTGTTAAAAAAGTCCGGTGAAGGAAGATTTTGCCAAGAATTTTATTTTTAGAAAATAACTTCAGCCATAAACCTATTTTTACGAGATTCAAGAATTAATTAGTACTATTATTGCGCCTACAATGGCAGAATTACATTGAACTGGGCGTATTACTTCTGACATCAGTCAAAGAATAATGATATGCAACGTCAAAAAGTCATAACCACAGCCGCAGTTCCTCTGTTTCGGCCAGTATTATTTTTTATTTGACATGACTTTTTTGCAAACAGTTACAATGCCTCTGCTGACTTATCAAGATAGCATAAATACATAAAACCAAGTTTATGTTATTTGCTAGCTGACTGCGGAAATTTGAGCAGGGTAAAAATTTGTTTCCCCCTTGTCAATTTGCGTCACAATACTACAACAATGTAGCAATAAATATGAAAACAAACTACATACTTTGCACAACGTATTGTATTTTGAAAAGTTTCTGCTATTGAAGCTTTAGAATATTTTGCTAATTTTGAGCTTTTGAATAGAGGTCAGCTATATTTCATAGGAAATGGTTACGAATTCATCAACAATGTCTTTACTTTTTATTATACATAGGTCATTATACACATATACAAAATAAATCTAATATGTATTCAGACTTGTAGACAACAACAAATTTTATCTCCAGATACTCCCAAGCGTATATAGTTATCACCAGCATAATTTTTTTGAAATAACGTGTGGTCAGCGGTAGGGAAAGCACGGAAATGTACTAAAGCTCCTTTTCTCCTGCAACTTCAACTGGTGTGGTATCATGTAGTGACGAGAGCTCGAGAGTGATGACTAAAACGAAAAAGAGCTGCTGTATGCATAAAGTGAAACAGAGAGAGCCGAGCCATTGACTGGTCCAACACGACAAATGTAGGGCTTTTGTTTCTGTACAGATCACAATCTTGTCACAAAGTCGCATGTCCTATTTCACGCTGTTTTTACAACCACTAGCTTTGCGACAGTGCATTTCCTACATAGTTACTTACAAAAGCAATAGTGTTTCTGAAGTAAAGTTCTTTTGTTTTGGATTATGGTCAAAATGTAATGTATGCCTAGTACTAAAATCCAAACGATCCCTGGTGAGCGATCAATGGGGCAAGTGCTGATTTTAATCAAGAATAAGAACCATTTTTTTGTTTACTTACATTGTGCATTTGTTTGACAACAACAGTTACGACTTTGGATACTAGTCTAGAATTTCCATGTCGTTACTTGTTAATATAATCGTATGAATGGGCTAAGCAAACTT
The DNA here is from genome assembly GCA_027744375.1 of Orchesellides sinensis. Lineage (NCBI taxonomy): Eukaryota > Metazoa > Arthropoda > Collembola > Entomobryomorpha > Orchesellidae > Orchesellides > Orchesellides sinensis. Next base: position 10,725 of record JAHZNG010001611.1, on the reverse strand, counting down.
TCTTTAATAGAACCGACATATACAGCGTACTTTCTCTATGTCTATGTTGCATATAAAGTAACGGTTTGTCCTTGTAAGAACTGCTCGATGCTTTTGTTACGGCCATCATATGTTTGGTAAGGAACTCTGCTGGCTTTGGTTTGGCTATAGGGAATGATGCTGTTCTTATTTGGAATTCATTTGGGGACCCGGAGAAAATAAAAGTTCACTCAAGTCACAAAATCACTGCGTTATGACTATGACTTTCTCCCAAATTCAATTTTCACTCTGGAACCACTGTATTCACTCGTGTTAGCTAANAAAATAAAAGTTCACTCAAGTCACAAAATCACTGCGTTATGACTATGACTTTCTCCCAAATTCAATTTTCACTCTGGAACCACTGTATTCACTCGTGTTAGCTAATGTTTCAAGTATTTTCCAGAAGGCAGTCCATGTGACCCACACCATTACTTTGCACCACATGTGCTAAATGGAGAAAGTAAATGTTGTTAACGCATTGATGACCGTGTGGCGTGAATTAGCCCAACAAAAACTGAACCTAGCCCACAAAACCCTTCTGAATACGGAATGCGGTTAAATACTTTTGTATTCCTTTGACACGCAGGAAAGGAAGCTTTTATGGACGGTTTCAAACAAATTACGGTTTTTGTGCATGCAATCGTTGAAAAATGTCACAGACGCATCGAGATTTTCAAACACACACACACACGCGTGCCATTTTATGGGATAGCTTCATTATTCCCGTGCATTCTTTAAATTCCCCCTTTTATAGCCATAAGCAATGAAATTTGTAAAGTGAAATATGTTATTAAAAGAAAGCTGTGAGAACATTTTAAAGCATTCAAAACAATCTTGACATGTCATTCATTTCCTTATCAAAGCTAGACGGTGTTTCCAAACATAATACATTACAGTTTTCAAATACACGTCGCCTCAAGTAAAAGAAACTGCTTCCCCTACGTTATGTACAAACACAAGAATCCAAACTCTAAACTTTTTGCCTTTAGGTTCTGGTTGTAGCTCAGTCACATTACTTGCTCCCTTTTTAATTTACCAGAGGGGAAAAGTGCCAAAAAATTCTTTGCGTGTAATTTTATCTACTCCAGAGAAAAAGGGCGCTCCCAATATGAGACCTTTTTTTCGATTCCTTCCAGGCTCCCTTCTGTGAAAAGTCATAGGGTGTTGTGTATAGTATTATAAAAATATATGGTGTAATGCAATCGATAGATATTATGGCTACATAACATTAAATATACTTCCTCTTTTGTCCTACTATTTTTTTACATTCATGCATAAATGTTTTTATGTGTTATATTCCACAGTAGTGTACTTTAGTTGGTATGAAGGTAGACGAAATGAATATTATTATTGTAACAAGTTTCGTATATGCTAAAAAATCGTAAAATGTTGGCTGATCATTATTAACAAGAAAGGAATGCAAGTCCTAACAACCTAGAAAGCTACTAAAAACGGGACAGCGCCACGCGGAGCAGCACAAGGTTCACTTTTTATTACAGAACATTTTCTCCTTTCTAAAAAAATACTCTAGCACTTAACTTCCTCCAGCTGTATATTTTTTTGTGTAGACACAATCTGCATTACACCTCCTCCTCCACCTCTGACATTGTGTACATGTGTGTCTTCTTTTCTTCTGTTGCTGCTATTTCAACATTGCGAGTAAGTTTATGGAAAACCAAAAATCCTCCTATAAGTAAGCTTGGCACCAAAAACATGGAGTCAGCTTAACCCGTCGAGGTGGTATTACTTTGTTCCTGATAGTAAACGGGGCAAAACCGAGGGAAAAAATGGCTACATATATTTGACATAATGTTCGCCATGAAACAGACTAATCAAGGACTATAAATAAATAAATTTTAAAGCTTTTTGCAAACATACACAACGCTGTAAATGTGTAAGGAGCGGCACATGGTAAGTCTGGTGGAAAGGTGTAATAATATGCGTTATGGGTCATGTCATGTTTTGCGTTTTATTATTTCACCTTAACCTCACAGCGCAAATAACTTGGGCATCGATGTATAGAAAGTTAAGAGTTTGAGAAATGAGAACATAAATGTAGTTAATTTTTTACAGTCATTAACTTATGGCTCAACTGAGTTTTGAAGCCTTACGGCGTACTTAGCATTATGTATTTTTAGTACCACTGCTGGCACAAAAACCATTCTCGATCTTTGCCTCAGGTTCAGGTGTAACCCAGGTAGTAGGTAGTCAGCAACGAAATGAACGTTTAAAGTAATTTATAGATGTGGTGGAATATATAACATGCACACATTATATATAGCATGATCCTAGCGGAAATTGGAAGCATAAACTGGAACGTTTTAAAATACTGGAGGCAATTCATTGCCAGTAGAATCATAATAATCATGTGCATGACATGACTTTTAGCTGTATGGAATGCATAAAAGGTAGTTATAAGCAATATAAATGGAAAATATGCAGTTTGCTTTTACCTGGCCACTAGTTCTTTTAATTCCCCTATTTAATGTCTTTCATTATTTGCTACATATTGCTGCTGAGTCAGTCTCACACATAATATAAATGTATGCTGTAGCAAAATTAAGGTTAATCCTTTGCCCGACATGGTGAAACAAATGAGGTGAATTTAAATGTGCTTCAATTCCCAAGATTCATTAGTTGTAACATGTAGGAATATTATGGTTTTATAGTTGTACATTTTAGTGTTGGCTTCTTTTAGAAGAAAGCCAGCAAAAGGTGACCTGACAAAGGACAATAAATTCCCAAGTCCCTCACTTTCATTTATAAACCAATACATTATTTGTCTCAATTAGGCCATCCGTTCCTTCCCCCATTTCTTTCATATGTATACAGTTGACGGAGGTATGTATAACCATTAAAACAGCATATCTTCAAGTATGCAATAAGTCACAACTTTTACATAAGGTATTGTAGCGTTTTGGGAAGCACAAAGTATGCATAAAACAGAAATGGTAGGTGCAATTCCAATGATGTGTGATCTATTCAAAACATTTAATGTACTGTGTCCCTATATCGTACCACGGCTTTAGCAATTTGGATATTTGGGTGGGTTGCTTTGTTTAATGTTTTTAGTGTCCTTCACAAAGTTAAATAGAAAACAAATGTACATTTGTACATCATAGTTTTTTTATTTCCGTGTTCGTGATATGAAATCGTCATGTTTTTGGAAGCATAGCATCAGAACCCACATCAGTATTAGATGAGTTAACTACAAGTGCCTTAATTATGCATCTGAAACTCTGTAATCATCCAGAACACACATAAAATTTACAAGAGGGAGATATTTCAGAAATGCAAATGGATTTTCACATTTTTGGGAGTCTCAAAGCAATCACACCTTCAAAAGCTAAATTCTACCAAAATCCACTAGAATTTTAATTTCCAATAATTTCTTCGGCAGAAATCCCAAGCCTAATTGAATTTTCAGTGAGACATGTCATGCAAATTGGTAGCGTCTCTACAGTTTCACTGTATCATTTCTAATCTAGCACGGATGGAATTCCTATGAATACAGATTGAGGCATTAACCCATGAAAAACTTTGAAAGAATATTATCATAAAATCTTTTGCTAAGATTTTGCTGTGAGGGAGCAGCTGAACTTTACTACATACATGTGGAGACTACAGAAATAAAAAGTATTTACTATTTTATCACCACATTCGGATACACTTGAACAAATATTCGGTATACACCGTTTCTGAGACCGCATATACATGAAATATATATAAAAACCGGTGTGGTGGATCATTTCACTATATGCAGATGATATTACATAATATTACGGCTCTCAGACGTGTTTTCTTTTCAACTTCGTCATCACGGGAATGAATGAATTGATTGGGAGAGCTGTAAAAGCTAGCATTTGTCACGTTCCTTACGATTTGAATCTAGCTGGTCGCGTCAGTTAATTATCTTAATGAAAAATCGAAAAACTAAAGTACCCACATTATCATTATGCTTTCTTTTTAAAACCACCATAAGAAGTTTGTATTGACGCTTGGCACTGTTTCCTGTAACAAATATTGTGGGAAATACTTTACATGCCTCAAATTGCCAGCATCCCATTAGTATTAGATTATTTTTTGTTTAGAGAAATGCATACGTAATAGGCATCTAGCCTTTTGTAACGAACGCCTTAAAATTCCACTTTAATTTTGAATATCCCTTGGCTGTTTGAAATAGCCCATCGGTTTTCGGTAAAAAATTATTAGTTCAATTTTCGTGTGGTTATTAAAGAGGCCAAAAGTAAGAAGCTACGTGCAATGGTGTGTGCTGCGGGCATCCTTTCATTTTCAGAGGGCAAATCGATCAACCATAAAAGTATTCTTCCATGACTATGTTGCATGAGAAATGGCAGCTTTATGGATTCACATAATGGATTCTGAAAAAGATAATATTCCGTCAGGGAAAGGAATAAGATGTCTTCGGATTCAATGGAAAAGAATCACGCGTTCAGATTTCCCGGCAAGGTCAAACATGCTATTTTACAAGCTTTCCCTTCGCTTGTTTTTTCTCTCTTGCTATAGGTCAAACATGCTATTTTACAAGCTTTCCCTTCGCTTGTTTTTTCTCTCTTGTTAAAATGATTCTCTTATGGAACATTTTTACCATAGTACATTATAAACCCCATTATATACATGCATAATATGATAACCCATAAAGAACACTAACGACCACAGCAGCCTGTACACTCTCAAGCTACTCTTGTAACAGCATGAGACATGTGCTCACGTCAGAATAGACATTATCAGATAACTTTGTATGTTTTTGTGCTGTCAGATAATCAAGATAGCCTATCTTGTTATCGGAGAGATCAGACACGCAAGCGGGTTTCTTTTGTCAGATGTGTATTCCCATTGATCTCATATTAATGTGACAGCAAGTCTTTGACATCAATATTTTAAGTAGCTTTCACTTTTGTTTTAATTTTTATACAAGAAAGAAAAAGTTAGTAATACATTACTTTTGAAGTACTTACTTGCACAAGATGAAAATGAAGATAAGATATAAACCTATGTTATACCCGGCTTTATTATATGTTATAGTCATCAATAAGTCAATTTATCATGTTTCATTGCCTACGCGCTTTTCGTGTGAATGCATGTAATTCTACAAAGAAAAAGGAGTTTAGTAACTCTTTCAATTCCTTCTGTATTTTCGCTGGTATAATGGATTGCTGTGTTTTGTCAAGATATTTGTATTTACTCAAAACAAACATTGCAAGGGATTAGTAAGGATTTAACTCACAATGGGTTGAAAATGAGCGATATGACTTGAACGAAACTGTTTGCTGACTCAGAAAGCTTTTCGTAAAGAAACCTATAATAGCATTCTCAATGATTGCATTTATATATAAAGTAATGTATGTACAATTGCAGCGTGTGTGATTTGCTTGGTTTAACTTGGCAGCGAGATATTTTATACTTATACCTCCAACTGGCAGACCAAGCACGATACGAATCCGGGACGCATTAAAAAGTACAAGGGAAAACCAAACTGTATGCTTAAACAAGACATGATAAAGAAGGCAAATGATTTTTCCCATTATTATGTGCTTACACATGTGTGGGATCCTATTATGCAGCTATTTTTACTGGTAAATGTAGTTTATAAAGCTGAATACAGTAAATATATAATAATAGTACATGTAATATGTATATTTATATTTGTTTTCCAAGAAGTCTACAGCTACACGGCCACTACATCATTTGCAGCGTGCCATATGATTAAGGAAGCTACAGCAGTAAGTAATTCTCAGGGATTTTTTTTTGTATTTCTTGTTGGATATTAGGGTGCTGTCCATACAAAATCCTATGTGATCTTTATATGTATACATCTCTACTCTACAAGAAATGAAGTCAACGAGCCATGCTAAATGGAGCCTAACATTCCACATTCTTTTCGTTTCTCTCTTAGAGTTAGCATTACACTCTTACAAACACGACATTTTTACATTGCTGAAATTTGTTACTGTTCATGTTTCTCTGATTTTTTTGCTCTGCAAGAAAAGGGAGTACTTAAATTCCATGTGTTAAGGAAATTGCTGGGGAGTGTTTTGCTTGTTGGTGCAACATGTCTTTTTAGTGTTATGTATTTATGTATGATTATTACTTTCTTTTGGCTGCTGGTCTTGGACATGGTCATCTATCGCATAATTTTCTCGTATAACAAATATATATTTATTATAACACAGAGACTCATTTCTTCGATCGTATCGCGAATGTTTTGTAGGGCTATGGAATATGGGATCTTATAAATTTTGATATCAAGATAAGGAATCGTGTAAGCCCTTGAAGGGTTAAAGGCATTTTGAACATCAAATGGTCAATGCACAATATTATGCATCCCTTGTTAAATCTATATGTACATATCTTATGGAAAGAATTACCCCGCTGAGGTGGAAGCAATGAGCTGCGAAAGTACTAAAAAGTGTTTATGTTACTTGAATGTAGCAGTGATTATTATTGGTACAATTATGGGACATTCTCTTTAAGTACCATAGGGCCATATGTACTCTCCTTAAGTGTATTTAGGTCGAGGCCAATTTGCATAATATGTACAAGTATGCTCAAGAAAGCCAAAGCCAAGCAAATTGCATCCAATTTTACTGCAAACTGCAGTGTTATGACATGTTGCTGAATATTTTCTTCACGATAATGATTAGCGAAACAAAATGTACATGTAAGCATGTTTTCTACGCGTGACTAAAATATGACAGAATAATTACCCTATGTTGAGCACACCTTATATGTAGCATGTAGAATATGAAGCTATTAAATCCAAAGCGGAAGAAATGTAATTCGTAAGTTGGTTATCTGATTAACCTCGTAGATCAATCTGTGTAACTTTGGAATTATGTCGGGTAATCCAAATGCAAAGGAAATTAATTCCTTTAAGTCTTCCGGTATATGATTGGCTTACATTCTATTTATAAGTAAATGCTAGTAGAGATACAGCAAAAGAAAGAAAATTGTGTTTTTGTTTTAACGAGAATCTCAAAGAAACTATAAAAATAGTAAAAAACTATTACTTACTTTCACCGGAGAAGACCTGGAATTGGATCCCCTCATTGTTCTTGTAGACCATCCTCCCCTGGTCGTATATAGTCCCGTCGGGGGCAACAAAGGAGAAAGCAGTTTGAACTGAAACATAATGAGCGACATAAGAGCGAATCTCAAATTCCACACACTTGACTAGCTGGCACATTGTGGTGATTTTTAAATTGATGATGGCAATGTGATGACTTCTCTCAAGTGAGTGTGACACAGACGAATGAAGATTGAGTTGAAATTAATGAATTATAGATGAATGCGATGAAGTGAAAACTTGACTAGCTTTTTTACTTTGTGACTCCTAACTGTATACCGCATACATGCATACATATTTTATACATATATAAATGGCCATTTAACATTTAGTTTATTTTCTATTACAGCTCCTGTGATTTTCTCTAGGTTAGACAAAAGACTAGCAAATTGGAGCAATTTATGCGGAACACAACTGGTAAACAGATTTTATATTTATGTATATCTCAGGATAATATCTAATATCTAATCTACATTAAACTTTATCACAGCTTTCAAGCGAATATTTACAAAAACGCAGCATTATCGACTTTTGTGAAAATTTTTGTTGAATCTACTAAAATCTAGCCCTAATGTGTTCAGTCATCATCTCTACAAGTTGTTGTTCAATAAATACCCATCTCTGCACTTTGGTTTTTGTATATTCCTCCCTATCACAACTACAAGAGCACTTGCAGCAGTTCATGTCATGCACACAAAACCTAACTTGTTGGTTAGTTCACATCACATTCAATTCAACATTCACCGGAAGGAGGCCTTTAGAATCTCAGGGCACGTTTGTTTTGGAGTGTTAGTATGCCTTATGGAAAGGAGTAGAAGAGTGAGCAGCAGTCAATCTCTATTGTTCACGCCGATACATATATACAATACACGAACGTCTGTATACATTGTATCTGGTTTGCCAACAACATCTATATACCGGCATGGCAAGAAACTACCGGCACATTCTTTGTTATACTTTTTTTGTAGTAATGAGATTATCTCTGAATAGAATGAAACAGTGGCGATACAAAACGTACAACGGTAATAACATAGCTTGGAATGGGGTTATACAGTTCGCACAATACAATGACAGAGAAGATACGGTCCCTTGCACTTTCTTCCGCTTTTCTTTAGACACAAAGGAAGTTATAGCTCTTTCCTGCTTGAACTACATTTTGCACGACAGATCACGTTCGACTACTTTTCTCCATGCAGACGGCAAGATAGGAGGAGAAGGAATGACTACGATTTTCATGGTGATAAGCCCTACTCATAAGGAGATGACGGTGATAATACTACGATTAGATTAGATTCTTCCATCGCCACACTAATCTTCACAGTCACCACCCTCATCCTCATCTTTTAAGAAAGGCAGGGCAAGAAATGGGATTTTCTTGATGATGGTAATGGAGATTAAATGACATAAAGAAAGAATTTAAAGAAAAGAAAGTAGATTGAAAGTTTAAGGTAGTCTTGTGATTTTATACACAGAAGAAGTGTTTTTTACACATTAATCACTTTGGAGAGGTGAAAGAGGCTGTTTTAACGAATTACATAGTAAAACCGGTAATCAAATTCAACGTGTGATTTTTGCATATTAATCACATGGTTGATGTAGCATATGAAAGTTTTTAAATGAAGAAAAATGCTGTGAAGGATGCTGAGACGAGATTGTAAAAAGGTAGGGAGGTTTGCAAACCAAGTCAAAGATTCATTTCTCTGTTTGCAAAACTTGGCGATTCATTCGCAACACTAGTTTTCAAACTCAGCCTCAATGCATCTCAGAAACTTTTTGAAAGTAGAGCAACCTTATAGTAGTAGGTATAATCCTTCTTTACGTAAACCGGCTGGTGCACCCAAAAACTCTCACCACTAATCATTTTCACCTTTTTCTCTTGATAATTCTTCTCTCACTTTGTGAAAGTTTCGCTTTCTCGCTGGTTCCCTAGTACCGGCTTTTTTTCTACCTTTAACTCTTACAATCCCGTAATCCAGCCGGGTTCACACTTAATAATACGGGTGCCTTTCTTTATTGAAGAAAATATAAATTTCAAAGTATAACCACTGCAGTATTACATTAAAGCACCTTTAGAGCAAAAGTGAAAGCAAGTAAATCAAGCCGTTGCTGCCGACACATACAAACACCATGCAACTTCTGTGAGAGCTTTCAGCACGAGGAGAAGAACGTTACTACAAGAAATCGGGAGGAAAACCGGGATCTCATTTGCCAGAACCAAAAAGCAGGCCGAGGCAGGTAGCCTTCTCTGTGGTCTGGTCTGACTGAAGAAAAATCTCTGTGAACCAACTTCTTTTCATGTAAAAAGCTTTCATACATTCTACTAGACGACTACTACATACTAAAACACAACACACTACCACCGTCCGTGCCACTGCTCACCCACTGGATCTCCAAGAGAAACAACACTCGGGTTTTCTTTCTTTTTTTCTACTCTTGCTCCTTCATCACCACCACCACCAAAGCAGTAGGTCTACAAACTATAATGCTTTAACGTACAAGTAGGGAAAACACAATGCCATGTCATGAGCAGCTAATACTACAGAATATTCAGTGATGATGAAGAAGATCTGATATGCCCGTCGCTCTTCTCGCCCGCCCGTGTGTTAGTCTTCTTCTCTTAGACACACACACACACATTATAATATAATACACATACAATAACAAATGTAATACGGTAACATTCATCCAAAAAACTCTGTCGGTGTCTACGAGAAAGAGAAAGAGAGAAAAAGACGGAGACTTTTTTTCCTTCATGTGTTCAATCCCTACTGTAGCTTTCAAGCACACACACAACCAGTGTTATTGCAATCACTAGCGAGTGAGCAGTTGAAAAGAAGTAAAAAGTGATATAACCATAACCTCAGTTCAGTAAACAGCAGTCACCAAAAAATTCTGTAGGCTCTATTTTTTGCAAAAGAGGCTTCATGGATACTTTACTGCTTGTATGTTTTTTTCTGCTACACCAGTTTTCTTCATTTCATGCAGCTTCTTCCAAACTAGTTCCATGCGATATAGGTGGATTCTTAAATATTCCTAGGGATTTTGCCGACTTTTTTTTATATTCTTTTCACTTTACTTACTCCACCTATATATACACCCAACACTGCTTACTTTAGTTTATTTCACTAGTTTCTTTAACTCTGTCGGCATTATATAATATGTTTGTGCTAGTAGGGAGCTGCATATTAAGTGACATGCAGTATATATTCAGATGGATTGGAGAATCTCTCGTGACATTCACATGGAGAGAGAATTCGGTTTATGCCTTTTTACCCTTTTCTGCTGTGTTTCCATTAATGCCATGAAGATAGACGTAGCATTGCATATTGTGAAGAGAAAGACTAACAGCAGTGCTATTATTATACGTTGTTTTTATTTGCTTTGCTTATGGCTTCTATAACCGTTAGCTTTGGTGGCAGTGGCAGTTGGACTGGACAAGTGCAAAGGGGAAAGTTTAGGGTTTTCAAGGAACCGAAGGAGAGTTTCAAGAATCGGGCTAAATTGCAGGTTTAGTAAGACGAATGATGTATACAAATATATCATCATCATCAAAGAAAAATTACCCTATTGTTTTTATTCTTTTAGTAATCTGTGGAGCTGGAATTAACTTGATAACG
>JAHZNG010001610.1:0-12289 GCA_027744375.1 Orchesellides sinensis | reverse complement strand
TTATCCAGACTGGATAATCCAGTATGTTAGGAAGAATCTTCCTTGGCCTGGCCTTAGTTTGAACATTTACTTCCGGCTTCAAAATATCTAGATTTACTTACTATCACCTTTTTACGACCTAATTTACTGCTAAGTTGTTCATTTTTACAATTAACGCTTACTCATGCAATGGTTTTGTATATATAACTGTTAACTGGGCTGTTAAGAAATAAATGTTTTAATTCAACCTTCCAATGAGCCAATTCCACTTAGATGCACCATATATACATAGTTGTGAATACAATATACATGCCAGCATAACAGTCGATAAACGGCCTATTACATTTCTTGGCATTTTAAACTTTAAAACCGGCAGCATTCTCCCATAAGTAAGTGCATTTGCACACAATGTGAATAGTCGGCATGCATTAGGGGCTTAATTTGCAATTTGCGCACTCACGGAGTGCATTTATGTTTTTTATCCTCTTTGTCTTACTCATTTAAATATTGGTGCACTCACAATTAGCTACATAAGCATTCGGTGCGTTGTTGCTATTTGTACCTCACTAACTTTAAAATTCTAATTCTTTTACGCTTTGCATGTAAATTAATCCTGAGTTGACCATTGACAATGTTCTTTGAATGTAAGATATCTCTGTAATATACATATACCTTAATACATTCGCATTGGTTTCTCGCATGGCGGAACCCATGCTACTATATTAAATACAATGTTTGTTTAGCGTGTTAAAAAACGCAATTTTTGTTTTTTGCCATTTCCCATTTAAATAGGATACAACTCTGGTTGTGGCTCTAAATACCTTTGCCGTTTAAATTATCATCTGAGACATACAAACCTTAGTACGGTTTTAAAGTCCGATTTATAACGGTGGTCAATCATTTCACAGCCACTTAAAGGAAACACTAGTTAATGATTTCCTAGATTAGATTGATTGATTGATGATTAGATGAAAAGTAACCTAGTTTAGGTGAATGTTAAAAGTAAACCAGAGCCGCGAGAAGGTTTACAGTAAGATAAAACATGTACACAAATCTTTACAATTGTACACAGTAAATTTAAAGTGTGCAACTAAAAGTACAGTCGTACAACCTAAATTTACCGCGTGTACATTAATTTATTTTCGTACAAACAAATGACCCCCATATACAGTAAATTTAATGCGTTCAAATTAGGGATCCCCCGCATACAGTAAATTTATGATAAAATTTACTTATTTATGATAGTAAAATAATTCACACAGAGAGTTGATTTAACGCATGCGAGAAAAGAACTCCTGCAAAGTGTAAATCTAATGCGTGGACCTCCAACTTCCATTTTGCACAATAAATTTAACTTGTGCACCTCTAATCACCCATTTTTAAATATAATTTCAGGCGTATAAATGTGGTTACTCTCTTACGCAGTAACGCGTGTTTATTGAATAACCCCTGTGCATAATAATTTTAACGCGTGCAAATTAAATACCAAATGTATCTATTATTGCGAACTGATTTCTTCTTGTCATAGCAAATTAGCTCCCCTTAATTTATAATTGATGTGAATTAGGATTAAGACTAACAATAAGCCTTAGCTTTGTTATTTAACAGAAGAAAGCGTTTTAATGCAACATGGAACTTAGCATTGCAATTTACCAGGTAACGTAGTACGGCAATTTAACATGGGACTTAGCATTCGAACTTAGCATCAGATAAATAATATATTAGTATTATAGCCAATTAGCATAAATAAATACATTGGTAAATGGCTATGGACCTGGATCTTTTGTGCCATCATTTTGGGGTTTGGAGTATACTTTGCATTTTATCTATTTGCTTGTTTCCCAGCTATATAGTGCATTTAAGTAATGCTCGTCGCAAATTGCGCTAAGCGCTAACTCCAATACGTTTTTATGAAGTTCAATAAGTCCTGCTTTTGTCTCTCTCTCTTTCTGGAAGTCTTTTAGCATAAAATATTTTAAAGATCCAATCAAATGATTGTTTGATTGTGAATATTATGTGTGTGCATATTGCGTATGTAATGCAAATCAGTGCGCTGGCATCACTCTCGGTATTTCAACTGAGCATTGGAAACCAAAACTGCATTAGTTGTGAATGAAAGATCAAAAACTTGCTCGTTATCTCTTTTGTCTTCCCAAAATAAAACGAAACAGAAAAAATGCATAGTAATATTATTACGTGATTTTGATGTTGGAAGCCCGGCAAGCAGAAGCAGGTTAAGCTCATTATTACCTTTCTTTCCAAATGCAGTTTTTGTATTTGCGGAAAGCCGGTGCTCGCGTTCAAGGTGAAACCTAATGATTACAAAAACACGCAACTTGGAAACTTTACAAATGTAATTTGTCCAGCAAAAAAGTCTACCATCCTTGAACATCCAACCAATTAATCTATAGCACAGTGCTGGAGAAGTAGTCAACGAACCCGTATGAAATGAACAGATCAATGTGGTTTTTTTCATATGATAATGACATTCATAACAGTGTTTTTGCTTGTCCTTGCAATTCCAGAATTCCGCTACAGTCCAATTTCCCATTCTACACGATTTTACTAAAACAACCACCCAATTATATGGGATATTGAGACCAACGGTAAGGTGTTGCCGTATACAGTTACACTTACACTGCCATAACCATACATGATATATGTACATAGATTGGAACAACAAAGTTTAGAAAAGCTGAAATCAGAAGTTAATTCTAGTTCGTCTTTAAGGATACATTTGTATATTCCAAATTCCAAGGTCATTGGTTCACTTCCACTGGCCATGTCTGAAGTGGGACAAATGTTATATGTAATTAACGCTAATGCCAGTTTTACCATGTATTTTGCTGCATAGTATTTGTAATTTGCCAGATATAAGCCTTTTCATAATTTTCTTTATACCTCATTCTTATATTTTCCACTACATATAGGTAGCGCAAGGTATCCCCTGTGTAATTTATAATGTTTTTTAAATTGTCATTTCAAATTTTGTGAGTTTGCACTAAAAATTAATTTTTACAGTTCTTTTAACACCAGCTTGACATTACACACGCGTTTATGTTACTAATTCAAAGAAATGCGCATAAAACACTCTGGTACCATGATTATCGCTTTTTCAGCTTCAAGACCAGATGTAATTTAAAAAAAGAGCATATTTAGCACCCATTCTATGTTTTCATTAAGTATTTATTTATGTGCTGGTGAAAGAGTTAAAACTCTAAAAGGATACAGTTCGATAAAAAATAGAGTTAATGAAGACAGCGTACAATTAGTATACATAATATTTTGCTCACGCTTGAGAAATGCTTCTTTTCTCATAGCAAGCTCTTAGTTATAGATGGTCGTCATTTTAATTGGTATATACATCTGTTAAATAACTATACGATGATATTTGTTGTAGCGAAATACGAAAGCTGCTCCACAAGTATACTTATATTTGATGGTATAACAAATTATGATAGAATTGTCAAAAGGTTAGCGACAGAGCATCGTTCATGGATCTTATCCCCTCCCGCACATTCAATAGCAATCTGTAAAATAAAAGTTATCATTTGCTTATCTCTTGGTCAAGTCTCATATTTACCACCAAAACATTGGCATGCAAAGAAATAAATGAGAAGAATTCTTTGAAGAGCATTTGTTTTTTTGCTGTCCAGAAAGACGCATACAATTTCTACACAAAATGACAAGTTTTTTCCAGAAAACTTCAAGTACAGACGTAGAGGGATGTCGTACAAGTGCGTCTTTCCACGTACACCCATTTAACATTATGTGCATAAAATATGTAAGAAGGTCGCTGCGCTGTTTCATGTTCATTTTAAAGAAAGTTGTACTCCTTTTATAATTAGTGGCTCTACCACACTATCTTCCCCCAAACAAATTGGCGTCGTACTTGTTCTCCGTCTTGTTGAAGCACATGATAAGAAGAATATTCCAATTCACATGTCAACTGCTGATGCACATAGTGTATCATCATCATCATTATGAGCTCTGATTTGCTTTTTTTGCTTTTGGCATTCCAAAACACAGAAAGACGCACATACGAATTTCCAATCCAGCAAGCCTTCCATTCTTGTTTGAATGGGAAAGCCATAAAATCTGAAATGTTATAAGGCTGGCTGCATATAACATGTTTTACACCATGCATTCCAAAGGTTTGAGGGATATGTGCATATTACACAATATAATGTTGGGAAAGAAAGAAAGCAGTGGATAAGGAATATTATTATAAAGGAAAGGGAGAGACTCTTCTGGTGTTTCGCTCTTGTTCTCAGACAGTTGCATAGTTTCATCCTTGTGGTTCACACACATTCTACTCTTCTCCTCATCACACACACGCTCTTACTCTCTAATCTCATTCATAGCAGTTTCCATACGCTCCATTTTGCACATTAACTTCATCTTCTTTTTTTAAGTGTGCAAATAAAATAAATCGCAGCCTCGTCATTCCTTTTTTTCAATTTGGAGTTACTACAACCCAATTTGTATTGTGAAGGTGAAGGCTAAATCTCATCTTGCCCCAGAAGAAGAAACGGACATTTTATTGTGGGAGTGCAAGGGAGAGACTTAATTAGCAGTGTTGACAGTGTTTAAATAACGGTTACAGTTTGAGCAGAAAAGGTAATTAGAGTTAAGTGGGCGGAGTTAAAAGAAGGGGTAATTGATTATGTGGGAAGGTGGTGGTGGGCCTGGTAGTCCCATGCTGAGCAGACTTGGCCTCTTGGTCTTCCTCTCCTGTGCTTCCTTGGTGGCCCGTGCGGATGGGCTTTGGTGTGACAGAACGCCTGCAGGTGTAAGTGTGCCCAAATCACCTGGTGACTATGGATACAAGATTGTCATCAATGGGGACCCTGATAAGCCGGATAAATACATTCCGGAAGCTGTTTACACCGGTAAAAATTACTTTACTCTTGAAAGTAACATTTGCTCCTATAATTTTATTGCGCTTCATTTGGACATCATCCTTATTCAAAATTTAAGCCTCCCAACTGGCCTTTTTATACTCCTATAAATTCTCTCTTGTTGGAGAGCGGCATCACAAATTTTTTATGAGATGGCGACTACAAAGTTTCTTTGTTTTTTTNCTACAAAGTTTCTTTGTTTTTTTTCACTTTGCTTTCTCACCTCCACATGAGACAGCGTGGAAAATCTGTTGCTGGGAGAAAGGGTTCAGAGATTGCATGGCTTCAATTACGTTTTCTCATATTCTTTGCCTTCCCTCCCATCCATCATCATTTAATATCTCTCATACAGTATGGAAAAACAATAAAAAGATTTTTTATCATGTTAGGGCAATGTGAGATTTATTGGTGATCTTTGTGACATTCCATTGCAAATTTTTACTCGCTCACTCTTTTCAATTGGAAAAGTTTTGCAAGGAGGCATACTAGCATATTAAACGGTAATATGAGAAAAAAGCAGTCGAGTGTGAACAAATAAGGTGCGCTATCTTATGCCTTCAACTGCCGTCTTCCTTTTTATTATTATTTTTTACAAATTATTCCAGCCAGCAAAAACTTTGCTTTCGAAAGAAGGAAGTTACAGTTTTTTAGCCTGAGATAAAAAACCAGTTTTGCGTTTGTGCATGTTAAATCAATATAGCTGATGCTGACAAGGTATACATGATGATGTCGTAATAGGATTAGGATTGTGCCCAACAACTTGCTTCCTTTTCCGGCTTGGAATTTAAAAGGTTTCCCCATAACAATACAGTAAAAAACTGTATGTCAGGTAAAAAATAAGTATCTTATTTTAGCAACACTCTCCACATGCACGCAAAATGAATATAACTTGTATATGCGCCCTCCCAATGGGACATTTTTGTTGGAGGAAGCATAAAATGAGTAAAAAATGTCTAAATAAATAAGTAAGAGGGCACAATCCATCCGCAAGTGTAAGCTCTACTGTGGTGCGGTGTATCCGAGAGAGTAATGGGAATGTGCACAAGGAAAATGAGTGCGGAGAGAAAGGTCCCGCTGGGAAAATGCACCCTATTATTTATTCCGTAATGCCTCATTTTAGTCGACGCCGCTCTCTCTCTCCCTCCTTCCGTTGAGTCTAGGGCTTTTGCAAGTGAGTGGAAAACATGATGCCCATCAACATCATTCCAGTTCAAAAATCACTTGTTCTTTTATTCCACTTTTACTCTTTTTCTCTGATGATGATGGGTTTGCCATGTAAATCATGATTGCTCAATAAATTTCTTGCCTCCAGTTTCTTCTTCTTTGACTTTCCCTTGTTGAGTTATGAGTGGATGCCGAATATCCAAAAATTCAGATAGCAAATATATACACAAGTATCCATATTATTATTATTATCGTTATTATTGTTGAGTAAAAAAGGGAACTATGCTTGTATCCTCCACTTGGAATGGAGGTTATGGAGTGCTTGCTCAGGAGTCATCTCCACGCACACCATTAAAAACGTCTGGGGATGACAGTGATTTAGGAAGGAAAACTGGTTTACCTATAGAACTCTCCTACATATGCATGTATTTTTGCAGCCAGGTTAAACTTGTTGGGATTTTAAAGCAGTTTTAAGCATTTTCAAATATTTCGTTTAGAACGATATTCGAACTGTCTGTGCTGTATTTCACAACAGGACAAGGTCAGACTCGCCATATTATGAAATGTTGGGGAGAGTGGAGAGTTATGAGGGAATGTATGCGTTTTACAGGGCAATGGCGATGTATTTTTGCATGTAAATTTGTGCAACTGACGTTTCCAACGATGATAACATAATTTGTTGGCAAATGTGAATTTGTCCTGTTCATTGCCACTTTTGCTAACTTTTGGCACTCTTGCGCTCATGTACGCGACATCATTATGATAGTCATCATCATCTTACATTATTGAGTTTACACATGTTTATATGGAGTAAGAGAAATAAACAGGGATCTTGTTCAGGTGATGTGTACATTTTAGATCCAAAGAAAATAAACCGCAGTAGCAGGACATAGCGAACATTTTGTCTGTCTCCGATTTTACATTCCAACAAACAAGTAGGATAGTTTGTTGGAATGTAAAATTAGGTTCTACTCAAAAGCAGTAACAAAAAAATCCAAAAAGTGCATTTTTCACGAAATTAGTTTCAAATTGTTACTGGTAACAAATTGGGTTATTAGCCAAAAATGGACACAGACAGACAGACGCCGCACATCGGATATATGAAATTTGCTAAATCGCAAGTTAATAAATACATTTTTACAGTTGATTATTATGACATATACTAGTAATATTGGAGGGGAGCACTTGTAAAGTATGAAGTATGTATGAGAGATGAGAAGAAACTGAGTGAGGAGAAGAGGAGGATGAAGAAGAGCAACAGCTAAAAATAGAAATCTTTTTTGACTTGTTGTAAAATATGTTGGGTATGTTGACGATATGGGATTTCTGCCAGGAATATTTTTTTATTATTAGGTATGCATCAAAATGTTTAGCATATGTGTGCGCTTTTACGTATGTATTTGAATAAACAATTATTTTGTTGGGAATGGGATTGAAAAATATGCAAGTGAGCTACTATATTCTTTTATGCCGCTGTATCAAAAAGTCGTTACATGTTTGAGTAGGAGTTGGGACGTTGAAAGAAACGCATGTTGAAAAGCAATTACCATATTCATAATAATCAATCATCATTCATTTTAAAAACAATACAATGTCTATCATTCTTTCCAAGGCAAAATTTTTATTATACAAACGTGGAACAAGGAAAAGCGTTTTAGAGCATAAAATGGACTGTATCGCTATCTTAAAAGACGTATTTGCAAAAGTAAAATAATTCTAACAAATAATCACTGTTTATGTATTCAAGTACCTTTTTTCATCGTTAAAATAATGCGTTATATGTTTTAGATTTATTTAGATTATATTTTAAATTATTTTTAGTATTAAGTTGTTGAAAATCTCGTCTCCCAATAGTCCCAATGATGATCCCTATCCAAGAACGTCTACTTCTTACGAACATTTGTTGTAGGCATCTATCTTTGGCAATTTCATAACAAGGCCCTTTTCCTACGTACGAGTTTTGTTTTAGTTTATTCGAGCTCCATTAGCATTTACTAAACCTACGGATAAACAAGTAGAATTAAAAACTGAGAGAGACTACGCTCATGTAAACAGTGTTCATGCAAATTAGCAATACACATAACAAGGAACAAAGGGAAGTAAAAAAGCTACATACTTAAGAATTACTAATATCTAAAATGTTAAGGTATTCTAAATTGCTGCTTGCTTTGTGCATAGCTTTCTGGAGAAAAGAATCCGGGGCAATCTAGTAATTGGGGCAATTAATGCATATGACGCCTATCGGTTGATTGAACGCACACACCACGACGCATTTACATGCATCGCTTACATGATTAGTGTCGGGGTGGAAATGGAAGAGAGACAGTGTTTCAGAGTTTCCTGCTCTGCTTGTGTGTGGCATCATCGTTAAAATGGAGATGAGACGAGTTGGGTTATGCTAATCAAGTGAGACAGTGATTTGCATTCTTCGCATAATCTACTACTACAACCATAATCATTGTTAGGTATATGAAGAGGCGGAAGGGAATGGGAAATGGCAAGTACATCTTAAGACATGAAATAATCCGGAAAGCGGAACAAGGATAGCGACCTCATCACTCTTCATTTGCACGAGACACTTTATCATCTAAAAAATGTGTGTTTTGGTGTTATGAAGCGAGTCAAGGGAAAACAAGTGGGAAAGGGGTTGATTAAGAGGGACATGACATGACAACTGACAAGCTTGCACACAAAAGAAACGCAGAGTTAAAAAGAGGAAAAGAAAAACTCTTTCATTTTCTTGTCTGGCTTGAGCATGAATGACATTGCCAGCAGTATGGGGGTTTGCTTAGGTAAATAAGGTATGGGAATAATTATTGCTTGTTAGGAGGAAAGCCAAGTTTTGCAAAAGAGATGTGGATTTTGAGTTGCTGTTGTTGTGCCTGTCAGGACGAGCAGGAGGGGAAAGTGGAAAAGTGTGTATGAGAATGATGAGAAAAACAAGGAAGGAGGCTAGAGGTCACTTGTGAATCAAGGCAAGTGCAAGGGAGAGTAAGGCGACAACACATGTGCTTCTCAACTCAACACACGCTTTTCACACTGGGAAAAATAGGAAAGCCTCTTTCCACTTCTCATTTCACTGGAGAGCATAAACACATGGATAGGCTTGTCGAGGAAAGTGTCATTTGCAGAAAAACTCTTGAGCAAACGCTTTTCATTCAATATTATGTATGTATGTATATATTGTCATCATCACCAGAGCCAGATTGCTTTCTCTGCATCTCTGAAAGATGCTTTTTGTGTTTTCCCCTAAATCTCGGCACTTTTCTCCTGCAAGCGTGGAGTAAAAAAGGAGGTGAGAAAAGTTGGTGACAACTGCTGTTATGAGCTTGCTTCCACCCACTCCATCCTACATTTTTAAATGGGGAATTCTCCTTTTATCCTAATAATTTTGGAGGGAACAACGGCTGGGGGGAATTAGACTGCGGTAGTGCAGTAGCAATTTTCCTGTTATCTCCCATCCTTCCTTCATGACATGGGATGATGATGAGGCTAGACTTGCAACTGATTGTTATCCGAGTGAGAGTCGCACACAGCAACATGGCTGCAGATGATGTGACCGGGAGCGAGTCCCCTCCTGGGAGTGGAGTAAAGGTGGAGGTGATGGCGGGAGGTCATTTTAAGTAGTAGAGAAAATCGGTGGGACACTTTTTGGCCATTTTCCACTTGGTTTCTCCCAAGCCATTTTCGTCTGATATGATGCTGACGGTGGTAATGTGGTTGTGGAGCAATTTAGTTGGGTGAAAAGGATACCGATGGGATTTTACAGCCAAAAAGCTGACATTTAAAGAGGTTTATTTGATTGGACTAAAGCGGTAGTGGCTTGATTAAATTTATTCAAAGGCTGATAAACATGTTTGTTTGATTTTTGGTTATAGTGCGCCTCCAAGGACCAGGGGATCAGTACTCAGTAAAAAAGTTTTCCGGTTTCCTGTTGGTAGCCGAGCCGGCGGACGCATTGTCGCCTGATACGTCCGCAGGAAGCTTCCAGTTGGTCGGCGACTCGTTGGCAAGATTCAGTGAGTACTGTCCCCACGCTGTGAAGCATGCTTCAGAGCTTCCCAAGGCTGAAGTTCAAGTCCGATGGACAGCACCACCTGCATCGGCTGGATGTGTCAGCTTCAAGCAAGTCTACTTCTTTATTTCATTCCCTCATCTTACCCATTCATTCAAACAAAAAAAAAGAATCAAAAGCGCCCAGCATAAAAAAATACACATGATCCCACATCTGCTTTCTCTGGTGAAAGCAAGGCTTACAAAAGTCTAGTAAAAAATGGGAGCAGAAGACCTAAATATCTCGTCCTTGTCCTTCCAGGGAAAATAAGGAGTGAATAAGGAGAGGGCATGTGGAATGCAGGAGAGAGACAGAGAGAAAGGGAGATGTTTCTTGTTCATTGAGTGCGCACAGAGAGAAAGTATATTTATTTTGCTAGTTTCAAGGGAAAAGACAAGTGAATTGTGTAAAGCTCTGACACAAAAATCCTCCGTCCACTTGCCTTACTTTTATTGTCTTTTTTGTAGCTTGATGCTCTTTGCTACAAATGTACCAATGCTCTGTTGCATCCTATTATGCACAATGTGCTATGCCAATGCCAGCGCAAGCAACTACATGAAAACAAATGTGTACTTCTTGCAACTAACCTATATAAAATAGTCAGTCTTGTTGTGATCCCTTTTTTCCAACTGATTCCACTTCTCCTTGAAAAAAAAATCGTGCTGGTGTCGTAAAGAAATTTGGGTGGAAAACGAAATTGACGGGCGGCACATGGAAGGGCTTTCACTTGGCTCTCCTCTCTCTTCAAAAACATGTGTTTTCCCAATGGATTCCCAACAAAGAGAGAGAGAGAGAGAGAGAGAGAGCTTCCTAAAAAATCCTTTTTTTTGTTGTGGATAAATAGCTGAGTTGATACCTTTTCCCGCATCGGCTTTTCTCCGTTTTGCTTGTGTGCTGTCACATATGGCTTATTGGTTGGATACAACCAAGCATTTCTCTGAAAGCACACAAAAAACTTTCCCTGTGGACCTGTTGTAAATTAGGTGGAAAAAGAGAGAGTTTTGTGAAGGCAGGAGTAGAAATGGGAATTTGTATCGCGTGTGTGCGATATATGGGTTTTGTGTGTGTGCACACAACATAACACACAAGTGATGGCTGAGCATTGGAAAATTTTATTGTGACAAGCAGGAAAGCCGGTGGAGTTTAACTTGATAATAAGTTAAGTTAACAGTATAATATGGACTAGGTATAATTTTCATATAATATGATGTAGTTAATAGGAGAGAGTGGGGGAAACAGTTAGACCGGCAGCATCATAATCATCAGCGTCTGAGCAATAAGTTTTATGTACTGCGTAGAGGAGGCTTACAGAGGGAAAGTCTTTGGGAGAGAAGGAGAAAGCGAGAGAGAAAATTTAAGACAGGAGGCAACAGCCAATTAAATCTTTCCACTTGGCTTCGGATTCCTCAACTAAATCTCAAAAGTACAAGTATTTAGCTCAAAATTTACTATATACGTACTTTGAGCAGAAGAAGAGTCAGTCACACATGCATTTCCAATCTTGCTGAGAAATCCAAGAAAGTTTGCACCATTTGCCCGTGTGTCTTGTTTAAAAAGCTTAAAAAAATAGGGAGAGGAGAGAGTGGATGTAGAAGGAAAGGGATATTATGCAGCGGTTGTGTTTAGGTTAACCCTCATTAGCCCTCGCTCCTTACTTTCACTGGCGAAAATTAAAGAGGCCGACGAATGACTAGCTCTTTCTTTCTCTATCCAGCATAAAAATAAATGAGAGTGCTGCTCATCCTTGTTTGGAAAGAGAGAAAGTAGAGAGAATCCTATTGCCGCCGTCATAAATCCTGGTTTAATCGTTTCTTGACATTAAAAAACAATTCTGACTTGTTTTTGGTGGAAGTGCATGGCGGCTGTGGAGCTTTGTATTTACTTTTCAAAGTCGAGCTTACCTGCGGAAAGAGGGACCAACTTGGAGCATCCTCTTCCCACCAACAAAAACTTGCCACTTTATCTTATATGCAATTTAAAACGGGAAAAGTATTAAAGTCTTGCATGATACAAGTTGTCATGACTATCACCAACCACCACAAGAATATCCAGTGAATGCATAACACTCTCGCACAGCCACACTTTTAATAATATCCTTCTCCGCTTGTCGTCATGTCTGTCAGGAGGAGGAAATGGTACTAATGACAAGATTTATTTGAGGAAAATATACAAACATGAATATTATGCAGAG
>JAHZNG010001609.1:0-17579 GCA_027744375.1 Orchesellides sinensis | reverse complement strand
CAAACTACATTAATTTTATGTGTCCTACAAGGGAACATCGTCAGTTACCTTAAACTTTGACCTTCATGTCGGGTAGGGGCCCATAAGCTATGTACTTGGTCCAGAGGATAAATCCTTCTAACGAATTTGTGTATTCTCACTTCTCACACTTCCTTGCATGTTTAGTAGCTTTTAACTTAGATGTCTATAAGGATTCCGTAGGTATTTTAACAAAGTCATGATTTAAGCATTAATGCAGCGTCTTCATACGTTCTTTACACAAAGCAATAAAGAAAACGCTGCCACTGCCATATGCAAATATAAACTAATATTGTTTTGAACATTACTATTCTCAAGTTGTCTAGCTCGACAGACAGACATTGTATATTTATTTATATCTACATAAAAACTTCCCTTTCTCTCTTGCAATCGCTCTCTTCTGAAATTGCAAGGTTTTGTTGGTTAAGTGCTTCTCCTCATGCAAGATCCAAGAACCGTCATTGGTCATGTACAATGTATTTACACCCACATTATCCTCAAGGTTTGAATGAAACACAACTTTTATGCATAGCAGCGCAAGTATAAAACACTTCTTCAGCAGCGTTAATTCATATTCATACTAAAACTTTATGTACTTTTATACTTCTGTGGGATACAGAACGGATACCAGTATTTTTATCTTTGACTCACGCTCCTCATATAAGTATGAATGAGATCATGCAAGGCTTGCAATGCAAGCTTTAAAAAGTGAGTAATATATCGCCTGTTGCTCTCTAAGCCACTGCTGAACTGAAGTTTTTTACTGCTATGCATAACACTTACACACTAAAACATCTGTAAGTAAACCTTGCCAAATAGCCTCATAGCAATAGTAAACAGAGCAGAATTAACATATATATGCCAATGTTTGCGGTATTTCATTTCATTAAAACCACCAGATATAGACGTAAATAATAAAAAACATAATAGCCGTGTGAATGCATTAATTGAGTAAATATAGTTGTTTTCACTAGACACTTCCGTCCTCGGAAAGTTCACAGCGCAGTGACAATTGATGTGGAAGTTGAAATATTTCCCATTTTAGTTAAAGATTCATTCTCCAAATGTCTAAGAAAAGATAGGTGTGCAAAACTGATATTCGTAGGATTCAGAAATCGGAAATAAAGAAGGAACCTAAACGCATTTGTTGTGCGTGAAACTTCATTCACTTCCTTACAGAAACTCTGAAAAGATGACATCGTTAAAGTCCATTGCGCAGCAGTGTAAGAAAGAACACAAAATATACATAAAGCATGTCCATGCAGGCTATTGTTTCTAAAATATTGTTGCAAATTATGCAGTGATCACTAATGAGGTCATTCGAGGAACCTCCTCGGATATCAAACCGGGATCCATAGATGTTAGCCTAGATTGGCGAGTTCTGATCCTGGATGAAGTTGCCACAAAGGTTTTGTCTAGTTGTTGCAACATGCAAGGAATAGCTACCGAAGGAATATCTATGGTAGAGGATTTGTATAAGATTAGACAACCCTTTCCTAATCTGGAAGCTGTATACATCTTACAGCCAGTGCAGAAGTCCATGGATCATCTTATGAAAGATCTAAACATGGAGCAAGCAAATTATAAAGCATTCCATATTTTCTTCCTTGAAAGTAAGACATGACATATAATGACAGTAGCTTTGCGTCATCCTTCTTTGACTTTGGTGTCAATAGATCTAATAAAAATATTTTACTTGGCTTTAGTTTGCCCAATGGACTCGTTTGACAAGTTGTGTGAAGTTAAGCATAAAAGGAAAATTAAATCTATAAAAGAAATTAACATTTCTTTCCTTCCAACAGAAAGCCATGTAAGTATTAATGTAATCGTTAGTACCACCTAATTAGTGATCTTAAGGTTATCCTATGCATAATGATTCAAAACTTGTGCATTTAGGTTTTTGTTGTGGATGCCGAATCTGCCATGAAACTTTATTACAATCCTCAGCAGCGAGATGAAGACCAGATGCTAACTGAACTGCAAAGGGTGGCCGAGCGATTGGCTACTGTTTGCGCTACCTTGGGAGAATTTCCAAGTATTCGCTACAGGTAGGGTAGAGATTATTGAAGCATTAAGTACATTAGAAAGCATGTTTACTTGTAATCCTATGTATTTTACATTTCCAGAGCCGGGTACCCGAAAAATGTGGTTTTTGCAAAGCAGGTAGAAAGAAAGCTCCAAGAATATAAGACAAGTGATCAAACAATGGGCGAAGGACCTGAAAAGATGCGATCGGAAATGATCATTTTAGACAGGGGGTTTGATTGTGTGTCACCAATCCTTCATGAGTTAACATTCCAAGCTATGATTCATGATTTGCTTGATGTTAAAAACAACATGTACCAGTAAGTCTTACGTTCTATAAAGAAGTTACATATTATATACGTAATTTATATTCTCACATTTATCTTAATTAAATTAACCTCTTTTATAGATATCAAGCTGGGAGCAGAACTAAGCAAATCTTGCTGGATGACAATGATGAATCTTGGAAATCATTAAAAAATGCCCATATTGCTGAAGTTATGCAGTAAGCAGTTAAAGACTTCCAGATGTGGTCAATATTGTACTAATTGGTATAATTATTTGTGCTCTAGACTCTAAACTAATGTTCTCATTTTTATCTGCAAACAGAAAAGTTCCTGAGGAATATAAGAAGTTTTTGATGTCTAAGAACATACACAGTAACAAATCCAATATCAAGGACTTACAACTAATGATCAAAAAGATGCCACAGTATCAAAAGCAATTAACCATGTTAGATACTCAAATCAATATGGCTGATGACTGCAACAAAGCTTTCAAAAGAATAGAGAAGTTATGTGAAGTGGAGCAGGTAAGTAGTTACACAGTGTAATGCGTCTGTCTTTACATTTACTTTTACACCATAACGTTCATGTTTATTCTTTTTTATCTTTATCGTTATGTTCGTTTTAATTTCTTTAGGATTTAGCTACAACAGTAGATTCAGAGGGGGAGAGAATCAAGAATCCCATGCAACAAATCAATCCTATACTTTTAGATCTGGATACTCAATCAGGCTTTTCTGAATTTGATAAACTTCGTGTTATCATGCTTTATATTCTCTTTAAAAATGGTGTTGATCAGTCAAGTTTACAAAAACTTCTCCAACATGCGAATATACCCCAAGATCTCCACAATATAGTTACCAACTTGTCCTTACTTGGACAAACTGTGATGTCTGGAGTACGGTCTAGAAACAATTTACAAATACATACTAACATTATTTTACGCATAAGTCAAAACTATGTATGAAATATTTGGGTAATTAAGCAATCATTATTTTGATGTATTAAGGAATCAAACAGCAACAAATATCAGATTCCTAGAAAAAATCGTGAAAATGAAGGCGTTAGATATAAGCTGTCACGGTGGATTCCTGTGTTAAAAGATGTGATGGAGTATGCTCTAGATGGGGGTCTGGATGAAAGGCTCTTCCCTTATCAACTCAATAGACTTTCTGAAACTGGATATAAAGTGCCAACAAGGTACTTGTCATAAAAATATTAAACCTAACAAACACAAATACTTGTTTCAACAAATAATTTAAATTTGAAAATGTCTAGTACCCGATATGGGGTTGGGAATTGGCATAAGCAAGGAACGCTCCCAAGGAATCGACCAAAACTTTTTATATTCGTCATGGGTGGGGTAACATATTCAGAGATAAGATCAGCGTACGAGGTTAATGCACAACAAAACGACTACGAAGTTATAATAGGTAAAATAAAAGCAGATGTTACGTTTATATTATTGTATCCGAACCCGATATACAACTTTTACTTTCATTCTTTTGTTGATTGTGCCTAAACCAGGATCGTCTCATATCATCACCCCAAAACAATTCCTTGAAAACCTCAAAGAACTTTAAATCCCAATTTAAAGGAAGAATTACAAGAATCACTGCCATTTTAATGGTTGTCTGGATTAAGAATAAAATCGTATTTGTCTGGAAAGTGAAAACCTACCCTAGGCTACAGTTTGCAATATTTGATATCAACCAAAACAGAAACCTCAACAGTTATTTAATAACGATTTGGTCCATGCCATATATTAAATGAATATTAATGGATATTTATTCTCGATTGACTATGACTATACCAATAATAACGATACGTCATATTTGTAAGAGAGATTTTAGGTGTACCGCATTTTAACTTGAATAGGTAACCCCCATTTTTAATACGCAAAAATAAAAGGCAACACAGTAAAGGTCCAAACTTTAGAACAGTAAACTACAAAAAGCAGTATTAATTAACAATTTCAAATTAGAATTCACAAAATGTACACAGCGTTTTCTATTGCTGTAAACCTGTACAATACATTTACCCTTCTATGTACAACCGCATCTTTTCATGCAATATATTAACCTAATTAAACTGAGTAAACATTTAAAAGATGTAAAATTTAAAAAAAAACCAACCATTATGACAAGCTGATATAAAACCGGGGAATACATATTATAAATTATCTTTAGCCAAACTTCTCGACGACAATTAAACTGAAGTTCCTATACGGAAAAAGAACACTCAGATGTTTAGAAAATCTCATGCTGTTTAATTCACCATCTATAAAAATACAAAAAGGTTTACTGTTGTTTGTTTTTCTGTCTAATAACTGTTTAGTAATAATAAATAGTTTATTTTATGTGTAATAATTTTACTCACCTCATTGACCCAATCCTTTATAAACGGTTTTTTAGCTTCAATGTCCAAATCTGGAAACTTATTCTTTACTTTCTGAATCACCATTTTCATCGAAATTTCATCCAAGTCGGCTTCATCAAGAATCTGCCTAACGACTTTCCGAATGGTTGCATTCTGATTAACCATACAAAATATAATTGCCATTGCCATATAAGTATTTTAATTAAACTTGTTTTATTTTATACTAGTTTTAAAATCCATCTCACTTACGCTTGGTTCTTCTGCACCACTTTCAGCTTTCTCATCTTCAGATTCAGAATCCTTCGTCTTGTTCTTCTTCTCAACATCACTTTCATCATTGTCATTAGCAGCGGGCTTCTTAGCATCAGAATCATCACTTTCTGAGCCTTTATCTCTGGTTTCCAACTTCTTCGAGGGAACTTTCCCCTTTGCTTTTGATTTTACTGGCGCCGACTTTGATTTATCATCCGAATCATCACTTTCCGAGCTTTTTTCGCTAGTTTCTACCTTCTTTGGGGGAACTTTTGCCTTTGCTTTTGATTTTACTGGCACCGGCTTCGATTTACCATTTAAAGATTTTTTAGCTGGTTTTTTTGTTTTCTTCTTCTTTTCTTCCTCACTATCTACATCCGGAGGCGACTCACTTTCAGATGTAATGTCGTCTTTGTAAACCACTTTAGGAACATTGGCACGTGCACGCTTCTTTGGTACTACTTCCTCCTCACCAGAATCAGATTCCAATCTTTTCCTTTTCCTGTCATCATCGCTAACGTCTAATGGTTCATCTTCCTTTTTCTTATCCCTCTCCGACTCAGGGTCTGATCCTTTCGTTTTTTTCTTCTCATCACCACGTTTCTTTTTAGCTTTACTCACGCCCTCGTCGTCTTCAAAATCAGATTTATCTGCTTCACTTTCACTATCATGCTTATTTCCTTTAGATGGTGCTTTTCGTTTGGCCGGAGTTTTCTTCTTGGGTGAAGCAGACTTAGACTTGCTTCTAGATTTGGAGCCCTTCTCTTTTGGGGCTTTCTTTTCAGATTTCGCTTTTAATTTAACTTCCTCTGCAGATGGATTTAACAGGAAATCCAAAAGTCTTTCAACAACTAACTCTTTAGTTCCAGATTTGTGCAAGCCAAGGCAATCACATAGTAGATCCCTCGACGCCTTGTCCATTCTACCAAGATGTCATTTACATGAGAAAAGATGTTTGCTTGTACTTTAATGTTTAATGTACTAAAACCTACAATTAAAATAGTCTAACTTTAACTTACTTATTCAATGACTGCTTCTTTTTATCATACTCAACTGACGCTTTGGCGAAGGTGAAACCCGAGAAAACTCTCAAATGCTTTTTAATCTCACTTGCCGCTCCAGCCCTGCCGAAAAGGAATCTGTGCGCTTTTGACAGGTCAGCGGATCGATGTTTCTGTAATCAAATAGAAATATTAATATTATTGATATTTGCTTTACTCCATTAAGTGATCACAGAATTGACTTGAAGATAAGTACTAACATTAATTTGTTCAGCAATGTACGGAATATCTTTGCAGCTTTGTACCCTTCCCTTCCGGAATCACAATGGCCTGCTTCTCCCTAGTAATTCCTGGAGAACTCGCAACAAAACGCTCCACCTGCTTCCTCTCACGTCTTAAACCATCCGACTTGATCCGCTCTGCGGCATTGGCATCCAAAGAGTCGGCACCCTTCCAATCCCCCTTCTTCTTTCTCCCCCTACTGCTAGCGGTGGACTTCTGAGACTCGCTTGCTTGGGAATTGGATGCCGTGGAAGGTTTAGCTTTGATTTCCTCTTCTGAACTCACATCAACTGGCTTCTTATCAACCTTAGGGGTGTCATCTTCCCCACTGGAGACATCCTGGCGCGTAGTTTCTTCCTTCTCACTCACATCCGATTCTGACTTGTCCATTTTCCCCCAACTACCTATCTGTCCAAACGATGATGTTATCGTCCACCTAAAATAAATACAGAAAAACCCCATTTACATTTAACATTTCATTTTTTAAATATGCCATAAATTAAAAATTAGAATTCAATGTATGTCAACTCTTACGTCAGTCTAATACCTGCCTAATGAAAATTCCTCCTGACTGAGATCCGGAAGTACTTTTACAATTTTAAAAATTATTATAATACAACCCTTTACCTTTAATGTCAGTAAGACACCATCGTTTTATTTTAAAACACCACACAAAAATCTAACTGAACACAAGACGAATCTTAATTATATTTACTTTTAATTACGGTATTTAATTAATGAAAACAATTAACACCACAACAGAGAGAAGCACATTAAATAAAAGCTACAGCTCAACTTGACTCCCGCTCGCGTCTGGCATAACAATACTGGGCGCTTTACCTCACATGAGCTAGCATACTCCTAGGCTGTCTCATAGTACCCCAAATGAAATTAACTTTCTATGGCTTTTTATGACTGAACCTTGTCATCAATATCCTTGAAGTGCATTTACTGAAAAGCTTTCTATTTGAATTGAAATCGAAAATCGGAAATAAATGCATTGTGCATTTATATTCTTTTTATTTTGCATTGACACTGTNCTTTTTATGACTGAACCTTGTCATCAATATCCTTGAAGTGCATTTACTGAAAAGCTTTCTATTTGAATTGAAATCGAAAATCGGAAATAAATGCATTGTGCATTTATATTCTTTTTATTTTGCATTGACACTGTTGACTGTTGTAATATATTTTAATTGAAGTACAAAAATTCGAGTTATATTCTATATTTTCTTAAAATTAGTAATGCGTCATGTTGAAAAGTCTTGATGCAATTATGCAATGATGACCAAGAAGGAATTGGAGATTTAGCATGGTTGTAAAGGACCGTATTTAGTATCAGATTGGTTGCGATACATAAATTTCCATATTTGTTCCGTTTGATACGCGTTGCAAGGTGCTAACTGAATGATGGATCCAAGGGCTAGTGTCTTTGGCTTGAGACATTTCTTGGATGAGTACTGCTCAATAATAAATTGTCCAGGGTAACCTTGAACGGGTTTGGGTGTCCAACTCTGGTCAAAGCTCATTGGATCGCATAACGCATTTTGCAAAGTGTTTCCTTTAGATAAGGTTAAGCAGTAATTGTCTCCCCCCGTCTCCATTTTAATCAAGGATTTATTAAGAGAGTTGGGGACAATCGTAAACTGAATGTCTTTAGAAGCTTGTTTCCTAATATAAAAGAATTGTTTAAATTATTTTGCATGATAGTTTGGTTTTGGGGTTAGGATGAATGAGAGAATAAAAATTTGTGTGGCTTACGATGAGTAGGAACATTCGCTCAAAACAACTTTAGAGTTAGGCTGTAGTCCAAATGCTTCCACTCTCAGACATTTTCCAGTGGAGAAATGTTCCAATAAAATTGAACTATTTGATGGGGTCTGAACTTTTGAGCTTGAAGATGTACAAAGCCTTTGGGCTGATGAAGTAGATAAGGCTAGAAAAAGGATTGTCACTACAGAAGTTGACATTTGTATCGACTTGCCCCGGGTTTGGAAATTCATTTTGACCTGTTTAGTTTTGCTAATGTAGCTCTGATAGAATTACTGTATAAATTGTTTATGATTATGATGCTTGAGCTATTTTGTAAAAGAATTCGTTCAGTATGTGTTATTTGGCTGAATGTCGGGAAGAAACTACCTGACATCACTACAAATTATAAGCATTTTATTTCTTAGTATAGGCTAGCATGTTACATGAATTTTCTCAGCTACAGCTACATTATATGTGATTCCTCATTACATTACATATGTATTATTAGACAATTACAATACGTAATGAGTTATATTATAATGCATCGCTTAGATTAAAGATGCTACTGAAATACGACTACGTATGTTTTCCTTTCCATTCTGCAAGGTCGACTTGTACACTAATTGTGTGATGCGCAATGTCAGACTAGTTTGACTTGTTGTCATCATACATCATAATCATAAGCGTATTAGTTTAGTGCATTGAAGAAGAAGAGCACTACTACGATGATGATATTGTATTGTGAGTGTGACTAATAGGTTGCTTCTGCATCTTAACGATATGACGCAAGATGTGTTTACTATAATCTGACTCAGCGTCTCCGAATCATTGTTATGTTTAGAGAGTTATTCCATCGCATAGAGAGACAAAATATTTACCACAGCCACCTGAAGGCACTGGCACTGGCACCAATACACAGCTTCTTTTACCAAAAAGCCAACATTCTAGCTGACAAGATTAACCGTATTATTTTATTGATATCTTGCTTATCGATCATATTTTGATATAATTTAAAACAATCTAAATGCTTAGTTATAGACACATTTCCTAAATATGTGGTTTTTCTTGCATATGATGATTATGATGTGTTACATATTGGTTATTCCATGTAAATTTCAATTTCAATGAAGAATTCTATCATAGGATTTGATTTGATTCATCATGCAAAGAATCGGAGCATATTCCAGAATTACCTATTTGTTAGACAAATGCATTACTATTATGCAATTACTATTATTACAAATGCATTACTAGTAATCATTTTAGTTCTGTGCAATTGTTGATTGTTGTTGTAAGTTTGTTAGTTAGTATGTGTTTCTCAGCAAATTGCGTTCATGTTCATGAGAGTAGATGGCTAAATTATAGTTATGACTTGTAAGCTGCATTGCATGCCAGCAAGCAGTAATAAAAATAATTCGACATTGTATATATGTATTTGCAGAAGATATTCACTCTTTGATGTTCAGCAAATCAAAATTTTAGTATCCTAAAACCGTTAGGTGTCACAGGGCATAGATTATGACTTTGGAAGTAATGGTCTTTACGGTTATTAAATGCATGCATAATTTTACATAACCCGAAAGGAAGGTAATGCCTTACCCACTGCTTTAAATGATTATCATTGTCAGCCAATCAAAGTAAACTGAGAGTATGTAACCTTATCTTATCAGCTTCTACCCTGATTGCAAATTAACACATATGAGTGCATATTATGTAAGATCAGCCGCTGCCGAAAAGAAATATCAGATCAGTCTGATTTTAGATTGTCGACGAAAATTCTCATTGTGCAAGGAATCTAATTCAGACTCCATAATATAGGACATTGGATATGTTATTCGGTATTGTTGTGGTTTAAAAACATCATGTCTGTGACGTTAGCTTCAGTTAAAAGAAGGCCCGTAGACGAAGTTAGTCAATGGGAAAAGTTACTTTCTCTTTCTAAAAGAGTAATTTTTTGATAAATCTTTACTTTTGATAAATTGCGCTTGAAATGTGTAATATTTTATCATATAGGAGTCTGCATACGAAAACCGTAATTTTGTAGGTAGCCACGAGAGCATCAACAATGCTTCTTCTAGCATTACTAAAGCCTTGCCCTCAAAAAGATGGAGTAGTGGACCAGAGAAAGTATTTTACACATGGCAAAACATAAATGCATTTGTTAAGCCAAAGAAGAGTTTACTGCGATTACCATGTCTGAAAAACTCCACTGTGTCGGAGGAACCAAAGCAAATCCTCAAAAATGGTTAATCTATAGTTCATTTGAATAACCTGATATGACATTTCAATAATGTATATTCAACAAATTCAAATTAAAACATTTTAGTTTCCGGGATGGCCCGTCCAGGAGAAATTTTAGCAATTATGGGTGCCAGGTTTGAATTCGATTTACCTATATCTCTGGGCAATTGCGCAACTTCTTTAAAAGATTATTTTGTTTTTAACTTTAGTGGAGCTGGAAAAACTACCCTATTAAACATTTTAACGTTTCGCGGAAGCGAATCGCGTTCTTTGGCAATTGACGGAAGCAGACTAGTTAACGGCATGCCTATTGAAGCTGATACGCTTAAACTTTTATCGGCATACATTCAACAAGATGACTTATTTATTGGAACCTTAACTCCAAGAGAACATCTTACATTCCAAGCATTACTTCGAATGGACAAATCATTTTCGAACAAGGAAAGGGAGGCAAAAGTGGAGGAAGTGATCCAAGAGGTTCTTAAATATTTATATGCTTTTATTATTAGACTTATACTAAATTTTAGTAAAGTTGAAAATAATTTTGTAATCTTCGCAAAGATGGGTCTATCAGGCTGTGCTGATACAATTATTGGAATTACTGGCAGAATCAAAGGAATTTCTGGTGGGCAGAAAAAACGGGTTTCGGTAGCTTCTGAGGTAAAATATGGGTTTTTAAATGTATATGAATAAAACAGAAATCAATCTCAAAAACTAAATTTTGCATGTAGATCTTAACAGATCCGAGGTTCTCTTAATGTCTGAGGGCAGGGTTGCTTATTACGGAGATGCAAAACAAGCTACTACATACTTTTCTTCGTAAGTAAATATTTAACTTTATGGTGCATCTGTACTGTAAAGAGAAATTATTTTTTACACCAATCCCTTTTGCATGTCTTAGAATCGGATATCCTTGTCCAGAGAACTATAATCCATCAGATTTCTATATCCATACGCTTGCCATCCGAGCTGGAAATGAAGAGGCCTGTCAAAAAAGATCTAAGGAAATATGCGACATGTACGACAGTAGTGATGCTGCAAAAGATCTTGATTCTGATGTAATATTGATTTAGAATATTCAAATTTTATTTCTTTTGTTATTTTTATGGCTTATGAATCAGATATGTATGATGAATATTTACTTCAAAATGACTTATACAAAACTAGATCAATACAGTGGCGAATGGAAAGTCAGCAATGGAAATGCTAGGAAAGGAAGCAAAGCAAAGGGCACGTTCTCCATACAGGGTATCCTGGTTTGCTCAATTTAAAGCCTGCTTATGGCGATCTTCAATTACAGTTTTGAAAGATCCCCTCGTTCTGAAAATCCAGCTAATTCAGACTATAGTTAGTAACGATTAATAATTTACAGTTCTGTAACTGCCACCCATAGAACGTAGGATTAATTTTTAAATTGGATTAAATACATACAGTTCATGGCATTGCTTGTTGGGGTGATCTACTTTGGACAAGAAAATGATCAAGAAGGCATTCAAAACATCAGCGGATGCATTTTCATGATAATTGCTAATCTTACATTCAGCAGCGTATTCCCGGTGACAAATGTAAGCAAATGCATAAATTATTTATACCATTATGACTTTATAACACTGATTCGTGTAATATAAATGCAATTTTCAACAATGTTTCTACACAGGTTTTCTGGCAAGAGCTTCCTGTTTTTATGCGCGAACATTCCGCTGGAATGTATCGGACTGATGCATATTATTTAGGCAAAACCGTCACAGAACTTCCAATTTATCTCTGTTTACCAGTGATTTTCATAAGCATCTCATACTACATGGTAGGATTCAATGAAGACGTGGGACGATTCTTGACTGCAGTGGCAATTGTAGTATTAGTTGCAAATGTGGGGTCATCGTTCGGTGAGTAAATGTCTTATTAAATTAAAAAGTTAAAAAACTCATGAAATGTATATTATGAGGCTGTTTTAAAGGTTACATGGCATCTACAATTACACCTTCTTTCGAAGCCACAATGGCATTAGCACCTGTGTTCATCATGCCTTTTATGCTATTTGGTGGAAAGTTCCTAAACAAAGAGTAATGAAATTCAGTAATTTTTCAGTAACTCAGAACTTGCTTTTATAAAGTTTATTAGTGAAAGAGTGTAACACAAAAAATATTTTAGCTCAATACCGGTGTACTTCATCTGGTTAAAATACCTGTCCTGGTTTCTTTATGGGAATGAGGCTTTGTCTGTAAATCAGTGGAAAGGTGTAACGGGTATTGGTTGTAGCTCCAATGCAAATATCACATGCATTGAAAATGGAGAGCAAGTTTTGGAAAGTCTTAGTTTCGATGAGGTAAATGATGAACAAATTATTGATTTTAAATAAATACATATTACTAATAACTATAACTAAAATCTTGATTTAAGAACAACTTTGGACCATCCTTAGCCGCCTTAGGGGCTTTGATTGTGGGTACACGACTGATTTCTTATCTTGGGCTTGCAATGAAAACAAGAAAATGAAAGAAAAAAACATTGTATTCTACTCTTATGTTTATCCCTCTAATAAAATATGGTGTAAGTATAATGATGTAATTATGAATATAAAAGTTAGCATGTGGTTAAATAGTAAGCATATCCTTTGTTTCGAAGATTAATTTACGTTAGATTTGATTGATAATCTAATCTAAATATTTTAAATAATACGTGTTTGAAATTTTCTTGTACCGTATTTAGTACAGTACTTATTATTTTGCTACTTGTAAATACCTAGAGCACCCTGCAAATTGCATTTGGTTTATAACGTTACGCACAAAAGTTCATTCTTAGTAAAATTACTACCCCAGTTCTCGGTGATTGCATCGTTGCCTCTCATTTCCTGTTTAAACGCTTTTGCTTTGTCC
Source organism: Orchesellides sinensis (assembly GCA_027744375.1). Lineage (NCBI taxonomy): Eukaryota > Metazoa > Arthropoda > Collembola > Entomobryomorpha > Orchesellidae > Orchesellides > Orchesellides sinensis. The sequence continues at coordinate 4,469 of JAHZNG010001609.1, read as the reverse complement.
TATTGGCTTATTTGTAAATCAAGTTATTAGATTTTATACATGAACTCGAACTCGTGACTGGTGAACATGTACTGTTGTAACGAAAAATATGCTACACAAGCACAATAAACGAAATAATGTTATACATATTTGGGTAGCGCTGAGACTTCGCTTTCCTTATATAATACACTGTTTCAAACTTTCAAGTTATCCTCTAAATATATCTTGGATTTCATCTAACGTTTTTCCTTTGGTTTCTGGAACAAAAAGGACACAAAAAACTGTTCCGACAGCGCATACTATTGAAAACATCCAGTAACATCCGTACATCCCCATGTAGTAAATGAAGTCCTCAAAACTTTTAGTGACTAGAAAGGCAATGAACCAATTCTGTGCACATGCTAAACCCGAGCCTAACCCTTTCACATGAGACGGAAGAAGCTCACCGTTGTACAGCCTAGATGGTTAAGAAATTGTATAGTTAAAGTCTATTACTGTTTGCATAGATTGCATCAGAAAATTAAAAAGTAAATTGGTACATACCATGGCACAGTCCCAAATCTGTGAAAAAATACATATAAAAATAAATGTCATCAGAATGAATTTAACGATAATACTAGTGATAATAAGTTTTAAGACGGTACCCAAAGTTGAACGATGTCACAAAAAGCATTAAGCTAGCCAGTGGGAGCCAGCTCAGTGACTCCACCAAAGATGATTCTGAAACCTCTTCCTTCAAATAGAAATACAATCCTAATCCAAACAAAGCTATACACATCCCCAGATCGGAGACAATCAGCAAGATTTTTCGTCCCAATCTGTCTATCAGCAATATTGAGATGATCACGGAAATCATGAGCACAAGTCCAACAATTACAGCTGAAAGATTGGGGTCAATTTTAGATCCAGATGTCTCAAAAATGTCCACAGTGTAGAAGATTACGGCATTAATCCCTATACAAATGTCATCATCCATTATTCCAATATTTCTAAGGTACATAAATATTTCATGACTTTACTCCCGAAAAGCAACGATTTGCATACCTGACATTTGCTGAAAAAACATAAGAGTTATACAAATTAAATTTGGCTTCAGTACCGCCGGACTGAAAAACTCCTTCGCAGAAATATGGACTTCTCTCTTTTCGTCTATTGCCCGTCGTAGCTAAATTAAAAAAAATATTACAGCCTTACGTAATCAAAAGATAATATGAATTACTGTATGTAAAATTAATGATATAGATAAACCTGTTGGATTTCTGGCTCAATTTGATCAGACAAAGATGCTCCGCGTAGCCATTTCAATGAAACTCGTGCTTTCTCATACTGTCCTTTTGAGATCAGAAACACAGGAGACTCCGGCACTTTGTGAACCAATACTAAGTACACAAGTGTAACTACAGCATTCACAATTGTCATGTGGAACCATGTGAGAAATGCTCCCATGATGTATCTATCAGTAAATTTGTCATTTACATTATGACCCACATTTTACACCTGCGTTATGAATTTTTAAAATAATATTGGCATTTTGCCTTGAATCTTACGTGTTCATGATCCCAAACGTTATTCCTAGTGGGAATAAGTTGCAGAGAGCCCCACGTACAGTCTCATCAGTGATTTCAGCAATGAACACAGGAACAGTTAAGCTACAAGCTCCCACGCACAACCCTATTTGATGAACCATCCATGAGTAATTTAAGTAACGAATTTCTGAGTTGTTCCAAATCTTCTTTCAATAGATTATACATACCTAGGAGAAATCGTGCGTCAGATAAGCATTGGTACATTAGGAGCAAATGCAATTAATAGCCAGCCAATCACAAAGGGATACCCTAATAAAATAGCTGTTCTTTTCCTTCCGATTTTGTCAATTAAAAAGCCTGTGATTGGCCCGGCAATCAGAGCTGCCAACTATTTTATAAAATTTTGTTTAAAAAATTATTTGCAAAAGATGCTTGATAGATATCGATAAAAGCACTATATATTTACGGTGACAATAGAAGCAACCCATGACTCATCAGATACAGAAAGTTCTCCAAAATATTGTGTCGCTTTCAATTCGGGCAATGCAGGCGCGGTCCTATAAAACCATACGAAAATGTCCTTCAAAACCTTGAAAAATAGTTGATTTGTTTCGAACTATAAAACCATACCATGCAACTACTGTTCCTGCTGAATACGCAGCGATTCCAACTGAAAAAATAATATAATATGATGCTCATTGATTGTTGCCCGTAAGCAGGCAATGAATTCGTCGATAAGGATAATAAGGAATTGGTTTGCATGATGCTCATTGAATTTATTGCTTACGAGTTATAGAAGTCAAAATTTGTGTGCGTTTTGCTGGTATGAATATTTCCCGTTCAAACTCCTCCATTTTTAAAGATATTTTTATTCACTAAGATTCAGATCTTTCAGGGTGAAATTTCCAATCCACAATGAAACACTTCCAGACAAAGCGTAATTATCGTTATCGTAAAGAACTTAAAAGCAGACTTGATACATCTTATCAAAAATACGAAATAGCTGCTGCTGGTAATTCCAAGTAAGTTTTATTGTAATGCTTAAGCTCAGTTAAATCCATTTTCCAGTAAAAAGGTGTTTTATGTATTACATTATAAACACACTGAACTCCTCCGACAAGGTTCACTTTCTAAAACAGTCGTTTAAGCCGTCAGCCGACTTAGACATGGTTTAAGATCCGATTCACATTCATTTCATTGAAATTTTGCTCCCAGCTAAATACATTATAATACCAAATGAACAAGCTTTGGTGGTTGCTGAATGTGACGATGATGAAGTTACTTCATTTTTATATAAAGCAATTTTACATTTTGTCTATGTGTCTAGCATATTATAAAGTTCTAACACTACGCACCCATTACCCAACAACGGGGAATCGAAACCACTCACGCATGCAAGAGTGCAATGGAAGCAGGTAGGGCTAGGATTAGCAGGAGGATGATGATTGTGTGTTTTTTATTATTACCTGAGTTACATGAATCCAACCAACACAAAACATAACAACATTCAACCCCTTTCTGTTTCATTCTACCTGTCTGTAAAAGACATACGCTGCATTGCTGTCTGCAGTTTACCTCTTCTGTACCTGTGCTGTAGCCATATCGGACAGAATTGAATTTATTACACAAATACTTGAATCAACTTTTTTTGGTTCCAAGCACCTTGATATAAGTTTCATTTTTTGCTATATGAGTTTATTTACAAATATTTCTTGGCATGAATGGGTTTTATTTAAGGCATTCAACATAAATTTTGCATCAAACGTGGAATGTTGTGAAAAGATGATCTTGAGTTCAAATGTCTTTTGATAAGATGGGCAATGACAAGACAATGATGAGAATGTTTTCATTACCGTTTCCATTCACTGCATGTAAATAACTAAATTAAGTATGCTTTATAGCTGAAAGCTTAGTTAAATCTGCTCATATCCATTTAACCAAATTGACTACATGAGTTCAATCGCCCGTAACCTCCTTTTTGCTAAAGGGTTGATGAAGTTGATGCAATATTTTTGCATTGAAATGGTATCAAATTTCATTTGATGTTGCATGCATTATTTTTAGTTCATTGTTTAGAGCTTCATTCGTGGCAAAACGGAAACTTGGACGAGACAAAGCATGCATGTTTCTTCAGCGAAGCAGTTCATTAAAACTGGGTAGGTTTATGTTCGGTAGTACTCTGAAGGCTACTGGTTAGTTTATAATTCAAGGTAAATCCAGTCAACTAACTGCTAGATAAAAGTGTAAATAGTTGTTGCAATTTAGTGGTACATTGTTATTTTTATTAGGAAATCACAACAAAACCTTGTTGTAATCTTTTCTACACTTGATAAAATATCACGTTTTTAAATTAAACTTTTGGATTGCTTCACAATTATTACACAAGTAGAGAAAATGAAGGGTTGAATTAATCAGGGTCGGGTACATCATGGTCCACGTCAATGGTACATCATAATCATGGTACATCAGTTGCAATCAACAATATGCGCATTCAAATATGCATATGATTTCAAAAGCATTTAAAATTTAAATGCATGTTTCTTTAAATTACTCAAACGACCCACTAATTGGTTCGAAAAATCCAAGCTTGATTGTCCAAATTTGATGTTCTTAATACACTACTGCAATCAAATACCGGTGCTTTGCGATAGAAGACAACTAAATAAATGTTTAAAATAATAATTCATTTTTTAATTAAACAAATTTTTGAATAATTATGCTTATAATAATACTTAACCGGTGAAAACAAAAAAATATTTAGACAGGGTTGGTCGTTAAAAAGATATTTTATTTTACATAATATGTTTTGTTTTATACATCAATATTTTCAGTCGTAGGAGTACTTATGTTCTATCTCTATCATTGTCCCCTGAATTTCTTTGATTTACACTTGTTAAAAACTTTTAAAGCAAATTAAGCACTAGCTAATGTTTACATAGTTTCTTCATAAAAGTATTGGTTAAG
>JAHZNG010001608.1:0-10712 GCA_027744375.1 Orchesellides sinensis | reverse complement strand
CTTGTAAATGTGAATATCAATATTGTCAACTTTATGTTGTAGTCGATTCATCGGCTAAACGACTCGGCCCAAATTTCAATCGAAATAGCAAGTGTTGTTTAAGATCATTCATTTAATTGCACTTTAGCTGACTTGTCTACGTAGGACTGCGAACTTGACTGATTAAGATGTTACCTCTAACGCGAAAGTGTATATAGGGACGCATGTTTGATGTACAATGCGTTGCTACAACATGTTTACAGACTGCAAAATATACATCAAAAATATTCTAAAATTTTAATTGTAATTTGTAGTGACAAATTAATTTCCATTATAAGCACATAACATTCGAGCTGCCTAAAAATCATGGCTAGAACGAAACATATAGAAGTCTTTTCGGCTATATAAAATTTAAGATTGATGGCAGCAATTATATGAATCTACAAGCTAATCAAATATTTAAATGTAAAGCGTAGCTGGAATAGAGCATAGTAGCATCATATCATATAGGATAGTAGTGACCGCAATACTTTATTCAGAGCGTATATACCATATCATCTCTTTAATAATTTTTATATTTTGGTAGATACTCCTGAGAATTCTTACCATGACACGTATAATTCCGTCAAACTGTTAATTTAACTTCTGATGCTTTGTTATAAAAACATATTTGTGTCATCACATGATTTTGTTTTTGTTGATAACACAAAAAGGTTGTAACACAGGTTAACTCGTTTTTATCTTTTATAAAATGTCAATTTCGTTTTATGTATGGTTGAATTCTACATGGATTACTTTTACTGGATAAAATCGTATGCCTAATAATGTGCTTTTTAAAATAAAATGTAACTTTCAAAAATGTGGATTCAAATCTAAAGTTTTTCAAATTTTCAGAATAATAGTACGTATTTTGTTCATCAAATGCATAATACTTACACAACCAACCTACACAAACTAAAATGTCACAAAAACTTGGACAAGGCTAAGGACATGCATAGATAATATATACAGATACATACATGCATAATTTTAACTATCAAACACCAACCCAACTTGCATTGAACCAAAAGATGACTTTATATAAAAGCAATAGGATTGTATTATATACCTTGAAAAGAATCAAACATCACAAAAGACTCAGAAACAGAGAAACATGCTCATTAATGTCATGCTGTCGTGTGACTCGTGTGGTCCTTTTATTGACAAATCAAAAAGAAGAATGTGAGAACATGCTATTATCAAACCACAATTTTAAGCCATCTCATCTTTACCGTACTCGGTTACTGTGATGCTGCAAATTAGCTAGTTTATAAATTGACTTGGTAGTGGGCACATCAAACTCATTATCTAAAATACCGATGGCCTTACTACCTACACAGTCGCCGCTGCTATTATATTATCTCTCTTCTTTTCGTCCACGTACTATCTACAAAAACTTGTCAATGAACTTCAATACCTCATGAATAAAATCCTACCCCTTTCAACCCTCCATTCAAGACAAGCAATAAATGTTTTACTGTTCTATAAATAAATGTCTGGCTAAAAAAAAGACTTTATCTCCGTGCTCTATTGCTATACTCTTATTTGTTAAAAATGTTAGTAAATTCTTTATTTTAAGAACAAAAGCATGGGTTTGATTAGTTCTGAGTTCTGATTACAAAATGTATGCTTCTTAAGGCTCACATTTTTTAACAAGGAAAAGACCTTCATTAAGGCATTCGAAGAAACAGCCGTAACTAAGTAAGCCTGACTTTTGATACAAACTGTACTACTGTCTGCTATTTAGGTATGCATGGAGAACTCTAACGCTTTTTAGTCGAGTGGACAAATTGTACACGAACACTTCCTGAATGAGTAAGCAGCACGTATCCAAAGACTTTTTTATAGATTTTATAGATTTGATTTTTTTATAGATTATAGATTAGGCAATGAATTTTTGAAGTTGAAGGAGAATTGAGGAGGAAAATAAACTTGTGGCTTAGAAAATTCCTTCAAGCTAATTACAGAATTTTATTTTGCTCTTGTGGTGATCAATAATACCTACACATTGTACTTTGGTTATGATGGAGCCTTCGCGGCTTTGTCAGTATTATCTTTAAAAGAGCGCAGAAATGGAAACTGAATCAGTACTTTTGCTATTGCAAGAAAATACGCTCACGGAATGCATTTTAAAACAAAAGAAGAAGCAATCAAATGCAAAAAATACGATTTTATTTTTGGCTGATGCAATATTGGAATGATAAAACAGCAATCTAGTACGAAATGCATTAGTTATGTTCTTGTACATTTGTATATTATATTGGTATATTGCATTTGTATGTATATTGGTTTGGTATGTTTTTATATGAACCGATGTCGTGACTTATTGACTCTCGCTTAAGTCATATCCTAGGTCTTAATATTGCATGAAATAAGACATAAACCTTGGAAGATGCACTTCTGATATTATGTTTATTCAAATAGGACATGTCAAGGTAGACTTGTTTTTGTTTGAATGGCCAATATAAGTTCAAAATTAGAATTTGGCAAACTGAATTAAATTTTATTGGGTTAATACACGCGATAATATCAGATCAGAAGGACTCCAGTTTTTGTTTTTTTCTTTAATATTTTGCAAGCCCATGCATTCATCTGTCTTTTAGGACTTACGCCTCTGTGTAAGCACCTTTGTAAACTTCACGTAAAAAATATTTATGTTTACGATCATGTTTTATGTCACTAGTGCAAATGTAGCTGTGATATGCTATTGGCTATTAGTATATGATGTATGATGTAAGTGTCGACAGCTCCACAAGACGCCTTGGCCCGAAGGCATGTCAGTCTAATGACGTTGATAAAATACAAACGGTAAAATGCAGCTATTGATGTTATTGTTTGTAGCAAAAAATGGCAAACTGTTTTCTATTATTTGCCAGTAGATACAAGAGTTTTAACTGACGTACACGGATCCTTTTGCTTTTAACATTTGGGGTAAGTAATGCCTATTCAAAATTGTGCAATCTAAAATGAAATCGAGAGAAATAAGTTATCAGTCGAAATGGTTGGTGTGAGGTCAAAAACGATCTTAGTTGGAGATGGTCTGATTTTGGTTTACTACTGATAGAAAAATTGTGTGGAAAACCTGCTGCTGTTCTCACTTACATTATTGTATTTCCACAAAAATTTGTCCTCAAAATAGGAAATTGAATTCCAATTTTACCAACTATTTGGCTATAATTTCCTTTATAGAACCAGGTCTAGGTCAAATGCATCTTGCATTGTTAATTTGGAAATCGTATAAACAGACTTCCTTTTCGACTGGCTGTGTATTAGGTCTACATCATTTTTATTTGACTTGAACCATTCATTTTTTAAATACTATATCGATTCATAAAATTGACCAATATGCCCAAACAAGTCTGCGTTAGCTGCAAATCCATTAAACTGTATAATCTTTTCGTCCAACCGATGCCGACGACAATGCACCTGTTACGAAGATATTGAGCCAATATGATTGCATTGGTGCATTGTGAAAAATGATACGTGATACTACCGCTGTGCCCCATTAAAACAATGACATGCTAGGGGCACTGATGATGTGATGATTTAGCAATATCAATATCAATCATCATCAGCTTATAATGCATCTCATGAATGTATTAGGTTTAAAATGAACTAATGCAGTGATACATGCTGTTTTCGTTGTTACATAACTACATGGAGTTATACAAAAGGTGACGTCTTACATCGATTTAAATTTAGCACTTTTATCGTTATTATCGCCATACTAGTCTACAACAAAGGATAAGTATTGAGACTGTCCCTAAAGCTTACGCACAAAATATAGCAAACCACATTCATCCATCATGTAGGCTAAAACCATCCATGATGCATTCCATTTAAATTCCTGGCCATTCCAAAATTTCATCATCAGGAAAACATAATGTCAATCAAATATAGGCAATCATTCTTTTGATCATTTATCCGGTCCTATGTATACCAATCAAATCAAAAAGTCAAAAAGGTGTGCACCTTTGATAGAGGTGCATTCTCTTAAATGAAATTCTAATCAGCGACAACAACGATTGTAACACCTAAACTTTTGCTGCACTTTCAGATATCATTTTATCCGACGTCATCATAGTTTGATCAACCAAAATGAAAGACAGCAAAAGGATCACTTAATTATCATTTTCGGATCATGCCTTTTACAAAAGCCAAAATACAATCAACAAAAGGGTGGAAAATTCTTATATTCATTGCATTTATAGATTTAAAAATGTCGCAATAATGAGAAAGGGATTTAAATATAAATGTTTCTATATAAAAAGAACAGAAACAAATCCAATAGGTCTCAGTTCAGTCTCATTTGTCAATGTAGGAGTATCAAAACATATTTGATTTTTTATTTAAAAACCGCGTGTTTAGTTAAAGAAAATGGTCTCCATTAAGGTAAGTATACATATATATTTGTGTCTCCGTATAAAAAATATTCAATAACTGTAAAAGGGAAACAAAATTATGATCTGAAATTGTCATCTTTTTGGTTATCTTATGAATAGATTACTTTGTTGTTGGCTGTTGTCGGTGCTTCCAGTGCCCAACACTTGGCGTATGGTGGCCCTGCCGGAGCATTTTACGGACATGGGCATGTTGCCCCCCATTACGCAGGTCCTGTAGGGTATGCTGGTCCTGTTGGTCCAGTTGCTAAAGTAGCTGCTCCAGCACCTTTAGCTTATGCTCCCCACCCTCGTCAGGTTTACGCGCATGGTGCACCTTTAGTAGGCAAAGTCGCTAAAGGTATAAATAATTTTGGCCTTATAAAATATTTTGCAATCCTTAAAGTTATTAAAAGTATACCAAAGTTTTATTCCTTGATTTCGATCGGTCAGCTCCAGGTGTTGTGAAAGCTCCAGTAGTGAAAGCACCTGTTCATTACGCAGCCCCGGCTCATTATGCTGCTGGACCTTATGCTGCTGTTGGAAAAGTTCGCGCCGTTGGCCCAGCACCAGCTTATCTTGCCAGACACTATTAAAATATTAAATCGGTTGTATATTTACAATTTAAACTATTTTCTTTCAGTTCCTTCTTGTTAAATCTTGTATAGGTATTTGTTTTTAAGTGTCATTCGAGCGTTTTGAATGAGTGAAATTGTAGATAGTCATTTCTTGATATTCTCTCAGTATTATTTTACCAATCTATTTTGTTTTTGTTACTTCGTATATAGTTTTTCATCCACATACTTACAAACTTACATACTTCCATGTATCTTCCACTGTCTGTTTAAACCGATATAATAAAAACAATAATTTGTAAACTTGAAAATTGTACACGCTTCCAGCTTCGTCGTTATCCATGCAGAAGTTCTAAACAGTTTGAAAGAGATATTAATGCAAACAGGAGCAAACATGGGGAATCTTTCTTCACTCTTAAAAACAGTTTTCAAGATAAAGTACTGTAAAGATGAAAGTCGAAACATTGGGTTTACTACAGAGTATTTTTAAGTTTGCCCTTCTGTAAACCCTCTCTCATTTCATGGATTTTTAAAATACAATTTATGGCTTATTGCATATCCCGCGATACATACAATTGTAAACGTCTTAAATACTTAATTATATTTACATTGTATAATGTACCATGATGGCAGTAAATATATTGACTTCAATTTTACAAGTGCACTTTTCAAGTCATCATCTTTGATGGCTCGTATCGGAGGAAAGAACAAACAATCGCATGCCTAGATATTTACCACAATCGACCTCGACTGCATAACAAAAGCAATACATACAATATACAGTTTGCTACAATACTCATTACACAACAAAAGTCTAAATTTCATTTCCATATTTGAGTTCCTTATCCAGATAAATAATAGGATTTCCGCCTCGAAGCTAAAGCTTAAACCCTTTGAACAAAGATTTGTTTCGTCATTTAAAATTTTAACGCGTTCAGAACGGATAAAAATGCAAATTTTAGTACCTTTAGGTTGCGACAATATTAATATTTTGTAGCATGCCATCAGCATATAATCCTTCCTTCAAAATTTAGCACAACGTGCTTCTTTGTTTTCTGATCACAAAATGGAACAACTGATCATGATCAGCATTGAGCATGCTCAATACAAATCAGTCCCAAACAAAATCGGAACATATACCCTTTAGGCCATTTACTTACCTTTTATATGCCAACTGCTGTCAATTTTAAAATGCAACATGCAATGTCTTTAAAGTTAAGAAAGAGTAATTGCAAATGCAATCCTTGCAGCGTCTCCATACGATCCTATTTTTAGTTCTTATATAACCCTATTGACTATAGCTTCCTTGCAAATCCGCCCTTGTAGGTATTTTGTATATATATATGCATGTACTGGTTTTACATAATACAATGACTGAATGAATTACATGCAAACCTTTTCAAAGGTTACTACTCATCGACAATGAGATAAATTGATTGCAATGACAGAACATTTGGATAACAATCAATGACAGTTACTATATAAAAATCCACCTTCTAATTGTTAGATAATAGCAATTTATTCCTGTTTCTATTCTTGCATCATCTATTAAAACAAATACAAATAATCTACCAAACAGGGCCCCTTCTCTCCATGTACGGTTATGTGCCTACATATGGCTAGTATAAAAACTGGGATCAAATCTCAAGTCAGACAACAGAACACGATTTGCTCAACTAAGTTAAAAGTAACTGTCAAAAGTGAATACCTTCAGCTTGGGGTTTTTGCATTCGTATTTTGATTCCCATTTCTGGTTTTATTATCAAATACCAATACCATCCCAAAATGCATGCCAAGGTAAGGGATTAAACAAATGTATATTCGGAAACCCCTTTGTTTAGGTTGGTTTTTAAAAACGGAACAAAAATTTTGTGTCTGGTTTCTAGATCGCAGCTCTCCTCCTCTTTGTTTCAGCAGCAAATGCCGGAGTTGCACCGGTACAAAACTCTATTTTTATTTCTAATCGTTTTCAATAATCGTAGTTGTTCAATGAAATGTTATACTTATATTTTGCATGCGCTTTTCTGTAGGTTGCATACGCTGCTGGTCCTGCCATTGCCAAGGGTAAGCAAATTTCCTTGTAAATTTCTAATCTTGTTTTTTTGAATGTCTGAAGAAAATCTTATTTTGCAGCTGCTGTTGCTGTTGATGCTGAACCCTATGACCCTAACCCTCAATACAACTTTGGTTACTCTGTCTCCGATGGTCTTACTGGAGATTCTAAGACTGCCACTGAATCCAGAAATGGAGATGTTGTTCAAGGACAATATTCCCTCGTGGAACCTGACGGCGCTTTGAGAACTGTAACTTACACATCCGATCCAGTCAACGGATTCAACGCTGTCGTCGATCGTCAAGCTCCTGGTGTCATCAAGCAAGGTATAACAAGTCATGATGTTGCTTTTGGGTCAATGATTAATTAAAATGTACTCCTAAAAATTAAAATACCATAATTTACTTTTTAAATATCTCAGTCGCTGCAGCACCTGTACTTAAAGCTGCACCAGTCGTGGCACATGCAGCTCCTATTGCCAAAGCCGCCGTGAGTATTTCACTGTAAAAATAAATTATTGATTTACACTACGTAAGGAAATTGTTCAGCAAAAATATGTTTCCTTATATCTTACTTCAGGTTCCTGTCGGATACGCAGCCCATCCAGGCCTTGCAGTAGCTCATGCTCGTGCTCTTCCAGCTGGAGCTATCCTTGGTTGAGAAGAATTTATGAAACTTGTCATATGATAGTGTAATTTCATTATAATTTGTGTACTAATTAATTACAAAATTAAAGCTATTTATTGAATTTGTTTGGTAATCAGTCACCAAAATAAATCATACAAAATGAATTATCATTCTGAAGCGCCAACAAAGGCCAATTTTCAAGCATTACACGAATGCTGCGTGAATTTATTATCGTGCCACATGAAAACCAACTTTCTAATTAACTTTAAAACCATGGATGGTCTCTTTATCGGCTCTGACGAATTAAGTTCTTTATTTGGACAAATAATGCTTCAAGCATGATAAAGTTTTCCTCAGCTGCATTAATCCAGTCTACAAGCGACTGGAGTGCACCATCTCTATATTCTTTTTGTCTCAAATCCGATTCTGGGTTTGAAACTTTTGGTACACTTTTTAACCCTTCATGTTTCCTAAATCAAGATGCGCTTTGAACTTCAGAGATACCCTCCACATGTAAAGTTCCAAATAATTTGTATTAGACGCAGCGAAGAAATAATTTCAAATAAAGAGTTAACTTACATGCTGCCTAACTCAACAAGAATTTGTGACGAAACGATTTTACAGCATCTGTCGAATTGGGAGGCGGTTCTAAAACAGTATTCCGTATGCTGAGCTAACCGATTTTCCACAAGCAAAGCTGTCGGTTCGTAAATAAGCGTTTAGAGCCTTCAACTTTCGGAGCCTTTAGTTAGACAACAAGCGTTTGTAGATAGTTCAATTATGTTTTCAGGAGTTTGTTACAAATTAACTAATGATTAAAAGCACCCTATATCTTTGTCGATCGTTTCTATTCGCTTAACTCATGGGTGTGAACAAAAAAATCTATATTAGGGGCTAAGGAAAAGACAGTTTGTGAAATGAGAGTTAAAGCGGTTACAATAATTGGTTTAATTTGAATGAGTGTCACGTTGTTTATGACATGAAAGAACGGATGGCTATAATGTTTAAGAAGTATTTAATTGATGTAAGTCGGAACCCGAACCTCTACCAATAAATCATTTCATCCTGAAACAGATATTAGACATCCAATCCACATATAGAGATATCATCATAAGTAGCGTAGTCTATTAACCAAGAGGTGAAATAATAAATTGGAAAACACCAATGTTAAATACAATATTTATGACAGTACTTTTATATTTTGTTAGTTAAGACGTTTCTGTATGTTTACATGTACACATAAGGAAAAATTATTATTAAGTAATAGCTTATTGTTAAAGTTTTATACACACATCCGTATTCCCACACTAAATCAACATTACACGTAAGATTTCTTGACATATTATTACTATTAAAGTAAAGTCTACATCCTTTACCACTTATTTTTTTCTAATAAAAGTCATAGACTAAGGAAAGTTCATCACACTATGATATAATACTGTGAGGTAGGTAGACCAGCCAAACAGTTTAACATTGCAAACTTTTTAATGGGTTCAATGTTAAGATACAACTTGTTATGCTATCATCAATCATCACATAATTCCTACCTGAAGAAATGCTTTGTTCTTAAATTAATTTGCTTTTATGTTTTTATTTTGTGGTCTTCCTCATTAATCTGTGAATTACAGTAATTGTAGCTTTAGCAGTGAAAGCTATTGATTAGATTGTTACACCTGTAAACATGACACGGCTTTGAATTTGAATTCTATAGATTGTATTTTCAAGATTGCGGATAACACTTGCTGTTAGATGTAATTAGATTGTAAGCTCTAAAGTTTTAAACTGAACTAATACATCATCGTTCACCACTACCCATAATTAACTGGTTCACTTGTTCCTAAACTATTATCTTGTAATGCAGATTGATCTATTCAGCAAAGCATTTAAAAAACATTGAATAACAAGTATCAAATTTCCTTCGAACTAAAACCGTCTGTTACAATGAAATCCTGTTTCCTAACTTAGCCTTTAAATTGATTCAAACAAAATATAAACAGCCCCACTCACGTTTGACTCTTGAAATACAAGATGACCATTGCTGAAATTAAAATGCAGTTCACTCGTAAACCAAATATGTTTACTTAGTTTACTACATGCATAGCTAAAACATTATTTTAGCATCATAATGCTTGCTTATTGTTTATGTTTGTTACAGAATTTAATTCATGAGACTTTTCATACTGTACAAGATGCATGCATAATAATCAAGATAATAAATACCCGTAAATTGGGATTTAGGACAGTGGAGGTTCTAGACAGTCAGTAGTACGTAGCATTTATTTAAAAAATCGAAACTGAGACAAACAAAAGGCAGTAATAATTAATGAATGACCGTAATAATGATTTTTGAACTTCAAGTGATTCTAACAAGGAGTCCTCACCTATAGTACCCCGGACATTGTTATAAAAATTTCACATACGCATCAGTTTTTTATGCAAAATTTAATAAAAATAAGTTTAGCTCCGAATATGGGAGGGTTGATTAAAAATTCCTCCAAGTTTCCATAACACTGGAGGAACTGAAAGCAGGTAAGCAGTACATTTCTTGTATAGGCGATTGGCAATAGCGAAAGGAATAAGCAGTAGCTACATTTTTGTTCTTGGCTTCAATTTAAGATGTCATGAAAAATTGTCATTTATGACCAGTTTATCCCTATTAAAGCATCTAAGAAACAATCAATAATGTGAAACTTGTTAGAAGCAATGTAAATAAAATCAATAGTTGCATCAAATGCATCTAATCTTATAAAGGCATTTTGAAACGTATGTAAAATTCAAGCCTAGCGTCTCTGCTGATTTTGAAACTCATGTCTCTGAATGCTCCCAGTCCTAACACGCAGCTACTGCTTATCAGTTTGGCTTGAGCTAGCCAATCTCTTATATAAGAAATGCACTGTATACCTGCTTTCAGTTACTCCAGTTGTATGGAAACTTTCTCGAATTTCTAATCAACCGACCCATATTCGGGGCTAAACTTATTTTTATTAAATTCTGCATAAAAAACTGATGCGTATGTGAAATTTTTATAAAAATGTCCGGGGTACTATAGGTGAGGACTCC
>JAHZNG010001607.1:0-15127 GCA_027744375.1 Orchesellides sinensis | reverse complement strand
AAGATCTTCGATTCGTCATTTTCAACAGTTTTCATTAGCTGTTGCCACAAAAGCTAATGCGATTCCAATACTTGGAGCCTGCATGTATATACCGTAAATTCTCTAATTTTAGCCGGGTCTCTAATTAGCCGGAGGAACGCCCTCCGAGTCTTGCCACGTAAATTTTTAGCCGGTTCGTTAATAATAGCCGGGTCAATTGGCGCCAAATTTGTCAAGGGGAAAATTATTTAGCTACTTGGAATATAATAAAGCGTTTTTTCTCTTATCATAACGAGTGTCTGGTTTTCATTGTGGTAAACAATATTTTGCATTTACTTGTCATCATAAAAACTTACAATCCGTCGGAAAATGTTAACTTACTTTTTAAATCAGGAAAGTTAGGAACTCAAATGGCTGTGGCTTTAACATTAAGGCAGTTAAGCTTACACTAATACTTCCTGCAGTGCGGTATTAAAACAGGGCACAACCGTATTAAAAGCAAAATAACCCACTAACTAAGACCCTAATTTTAATTAATTTTTTTGATACTCTCCAAAGTTACAAAGTTTTTAGCCGGGTCTCTATTTATAGCCGGTTCTCCTATTATATCCGGCTCTAAGCTCTTCATTTTGGTTTAAGTCCTAGGACTATAATTAGAGAATTTACGGTAAGCAACTTTAGAATCAGGTGCAAACTAGACATTTACGAAAAAAGTCTTTGAAAGTTAAGTTGCTCAGTTATAGAGTATACGTAGGCTCAATACTCACGCTTTCATACGCATACTACTCTGCCAGTGCCAACCTCACCAAAAGAAAAGCAGTCGTGTTGATGATTAGATGGTTGACTCAAAGGTTGGAGTATGAGCCAAGCTCTGTCCTTCGTCAGCATAAAATGAGGAAGCATGTCTGCAAACTACTTGCTCATCCATCTCAGCCCAGTTGGAGCTACTCAAAAGTGCTTCTCGTTTTGCTGAGTGAGTGTTTTAAAAGCAATGATCAGCGTGGCGTGAAGGGGAACTAAGTTTTGGCGGCGTAATTATCCGAGCAAAGCAAGGCAGCAAAATGAATTTCTCTCTGAGATGCTGGATGCAGAGCCTCACCAACCCAACCACATTTTCTTCATTCCCTCCAAAACCCTAGCTCTCTCTCTCTCATTCCTTAAGCAAATTGTGTGAATAATACGTTTGTTGTGCAGATGGACGCATGCATGCATAATGCAAACAAATCCTTGTTGCAGACATAGCATCAAGGTGGATATTGTGGACCAAGTGCCGCATTGCTGCTGTTTGATGCAGAACAACTCTGGTTTAAAATTCCAGCATCTTATCTCCACTCATTCCGCCAAATTGGAGGTGAGGAGAGGTGAAGGGGAATGCGAGCGCTCTGAACTTGCTTTCAACAGTGTCAAAAGAGGAGAGAGCCCAGGTTCCAAGAAAATCCCGGCGATATAATTACACTTTAATCTACCCTTTTCTTGATGATGATGACTCTGTACTTTAATGCGTACACAACACGACCATTTATGCATCCTTCCCATACCTGCCTGCCTACCTCCCACATCCTACCACACTTACGCTACGCTACGTAGCACGGTTCATAATGAGTTGCCTCAGTTTGATCTCATTTGGTCACATTATAAATGCTAAAACACTCCCAACTCCCAACACATCAAGCGAATAAAACTCAAACAAGTATCCAGAAAACGATTTTTGGTAGCTCCCATTTGTGCAAGTACAGTGCTGCGCGGATAGGCAGTGGAAAGGAGTGAAATGATAAAGAGAAACAAATGTTGGGAGAGTGAATAAAAGTGATGAGAGAAGTGTTGGGAGAAGCTTGGCAAGATGCTCGCCAAGATGAGCTTCCTCTCCCTCCATTACTACCACTGCTGCACGCCCTTCGTCTGGAAGAAGAAATGAGTGACTAAAATGTAAATCTCCTTCCTCTCAGCTCTCCCACATTTACCAGGCAAGAAGCACATTTCCGTTTCGCAGAAAATTGGAAAATCGGAGAGACTACAGCTTTTAAGCATACGCCATACCAGCGACAGCCATAAACATCATTTTGCCCTCCTTTTTATCCATCCGGTGCTCCATCCTTGTCAACCTTTTACAGCCTCTAAACATAATGCGAGTACATAATAACATCACATACAACACCAACTCCACTTATTAACTTGCTCCAACTTTCCTTTACTCCCCTCTAATCACATTTTATACTCTTTCAATCTTTCAATATGACCATATTAAATTCATTCAACATTCTTAAATCAACTTTCGATCAAATTTTATGAGCCTTTCTACCTCCATAAGGGTAGAGCCCAATTGATTGTTGAAAGCGTTGTAAGCCGCCAACTATTTAAGTTTTAATCCTTGAAAAGTGCAGGAAATAAATCAAGTAAATGCCCTATCCTATATCACGTTTACCTTGCTTGAGTACAACCAGATTTCATCCAAATAGCCAGTTTTTGTGCCATTATCCAGCCAGTAATGGTTGCTTGATCCATTTTTTTAATTCCTTTGTTTTCGTGTGAGCTGAAGAGTTGTAACATAATATAATGGAGGAAAGTAGAAACAAGGCCGCCAACCAACTAGCATTGTAGACATTTTTATTGATGATTTTAGACGTAAGCCAGAGACCAAATGGGCATCGCATTGGTGAGCCATTGTGTCAACTACTCAATACGTGACGTTGGGAAGATTGCAAAGCTTTTAAAATGTTTACTCGACTTTTTTGTTGGAGTAAGAGAAGAATGATATTTTTTAGACCGACGATCTTTGACTTTGCATCCTCATGGCATAACGCTCATCTATGCCACAGACCTCGACTTTCTCCTGCTCCAACAAGAAAGATCAAGTAGCCTGGTGGATTTTAATCGGAATCTGGCAATGTATTTACAAGGAATGATTGGAGATTGGCCTGAACTTTGGTTGCACGTGTAGCGTCTTGCGGGCACGCCAAAAACTAGAAACTTTGTATAAATTGTTTTGAAAAGTATTTCACCTTGACTCAAAATATATTATCGAGCCAGTAAAAATGTTATAACATGCTTTAAGGTTTGAGACTGAAGTAGTTACATATTTCGTCTACAACACCAGACTTTATTTTGCCATTTCTCTATTTTTTATCAGACAAAAAGTTTGTTGAATGTGATTAGATTATGCAGAGTCTCTCTTTCCTGCAAGTGGGAAGAAGAAGAAAGTTGGCTAAAAGTTATTTTGATTTCTATTTACTCCTTTCTCCCTCCTCCTTAAATAGCGACTCTGCTGCTCTTTTGTTATTATGCTAAAATGGAAGTGGAAAGAGAATAAGATTAGTTGTGACATCCGGAGGCAAAAGCGAGACAATTTAGTTTAGTTATTGCACTCATTTACAACAGCAGGCACAAAAAACTCGTTCCATTCATGCTCCACAAAAGCAGAGCCATGTCCATGTGCCATGTTCCTACTCTCTCCAGCAAATACTTGGCTGAGAAGAAAGAAGAGGAGAGTTTCTTAAATAAATTGAAGGCAGCTGTGTTGTTATTATTCTGTAGGCTTCAAATAACTAAAATCACATAATCACATTACATTGCATGCGACAGAGCGGATTCCACTATTTTTCTTGCGCTACAATCCTTCCCGTATCATGCGTTATACAAGTTTACGTGATTTGCTCTCTAATCTTTTCCCTGCCTCTCAACTCACAATTATTGTGCCTCCACACATTATTTAGAGAATGTTAGGGGACTGTTGAAAAGTGCAACTTTGTCAAACAGGCATGGCTCCTTCCTACCAAACTTTTCTCTCTCATATTTTGTTTAATGTCGTTGCAAGTGAAAGTTAGCTCATCCATTAACGCGCACAGAGAGTACAAAATGTGCATATCATTTGGAGAAGGTGAAAGGCCTGAGAGGAGCTTGTAGTAGTAGGCTAATGGCTTGTTCTCCTTTCCTTTGTTGCCTTTCCTGAATGAGTTGGACGGAGAGACGAGAACAGAGGCTAATCAGAGTGAATGGAAGAAGGAAAGAGAGAGAAAGGATCAATGGAGAAGACTGGCTGCCTTTCTAATTGGATTACCGGAAAAGCTGCTGGCTTCCTTGCTTGTCCTCTTTCCCTCTCAAATCCTCATCGCATTACATAACTATATATCCATAACTGTTGCTCTAATATCATTGCAGAGCCAACTCGGAATAAATGGCTCATTCCTGGCTTCTCACCAGACTAAAAAAGTTTTTGAGTCCTAACATGAGTTAGCGCTTTATGAGCACAACAGCCTAAACCCAACGGGATTGTCAATTTTGGACGCTAAGCTTTAATCTTAAAAATAAAGGCATGACTATAATACTTTTTATTTAATACAGAAACAACTATTTCCTTTCTGCTCTTTTGTCCCTAACAGTCTTGCCCATACTTAAGTTTGACATAATAAGTGGAAATTTATTGATTGAAAGACCCTATCGTGGAAGGTAAGTGAGGTATGTACTTTCACGTTGATGGTAACCCGTGACAAGCAACCCAAATGCATCAGGATGCTTTTCCTGCTTTAAATCAATATTTCATATTTCTCATTGGAACACAATAGGAATGCAAATTATTTTTTGGCATTTTTATTCCTACTTCTGAAATCTACTGGTTTATATCTATTGAACATAACTGCTTGCAAGAAAACCCAGTTACAATATAATACGAAAAGTGTAAGCAAACTTAAGAGGATCTCGGCATGTTGAACTAGTGTCAAACTAAAAGAGCTACTGGGCACATCAAGGCATGCAAGGGAAACAAAAAGGGTCAGTAGAAAAGAAAAGGCCACTTCAAATTTATTTTAAGAACGGCATTTGGTATGACTTGACCAGCATAGAGCGCTTTTAATTTAATAAGCGTCAAACAAGGCTGCACGTTTTAAAAAAAATTGCAAATCCTAGAAAAGGGGAGGATTACTATAGGATAAATTTTAATGTGAAGCTTAATAAGTGTACCACTAAGATGTTAAAAACAATTTGGGATTTTTGTATGTGAAAGTAGCATGAGGACAATAAAGTATAAATTTGCGATGGAATAGTTAGCTGGTGAAAGGTTTAAGGATGGAGAAACTAGATCTAGAAACTAGAAAAATCGACATAAAGAGAAAACTGGACTCAAGTCCCGTAAATTGTGCGGACTCTATATGAGAGTATCTGTGTCTCGTCTGGTTACCAATATATGCCTAAATTTTACGTATCTATCAATATATCAAGCGTGCTTTATGTTTCAGACACTTCTGTACGTTTTGCTGGTGAATATGAACCAGTGATCTTGTAGACGGCATTTGAGGATCGAGAAAAGCTATCGATTTTCAATAAAGACTTTGCTTATTTCCTTCTACTCGTCTTGAGATAACATCTTAAACCCGCATACAACCTATTCGTGCCGTCTTCACAACGTAGTCTCAAATAGCCAGAAAAACAAAGGTATTTGGCTTGATTGTTAAAAGTCTGTATCAATGCGTTCGCTACAAATCCAGTCTCTGTAGTACGGCCCACCGACATTCCCACGATACTTTAGGACCCAGTTTCTACATATGTCCAGCAAATTCAAGCCTGATATAATAGTCCATGTCAACAAAGACTGCCTTAGGGGTTAACTTTAGCCAATCCAAACCCTACACTTAAATTATTTGGAGCATAATCATCCATCTTATTTTCCAGAACTGAAAGACTTTGCCGGAATTGGAAAACTAAATATTGTTTAAGGATTTTAACACTATTCCTAATAAAAAGCTTTGTATACCCTAATAACGGCAGTGATATAAGAGCCTACAGTCAAAGATATCAAGCAGGATGTACGGTAAGCCAAGTTAGGTAAATGGATTCCTTTCTCCGAGCAATACGAAACACCAGAAATTAAAGGAGCTACATCTCATCCCATCAACCATTCTAAGGAGAATTATGGCATGTATGTATATTGTATTGCATATCATCATCTCCTGAAGGCATACAAAATATGCCTTCCCCACTCTCATAAAGTAATGTAAGCGTAGTCACAAAGTTATTGATGAGAGAAGAAGCAAGTTACAGAATTGCTTTCATGGTACACTTGATATAAAAATAAATACGTTTGTTTCTAAAAAAGCGAAAAGTTTGGCTAAACTTCGCTTTTGTTTTCTTACCTGTTTCATGTACCAATGTACCATTTTATACTATACATCCGTTCAACACCAGCCTTCCTTGTATTCTTCTTAAGAATATTATGTTCAAAAAACGAATGTGTATTATACCTGTCTGCCTAGAATATATTTTCGTTGGAATGGAACGTCTACTGGTTTCTTTTCAATGTAGAGGCAGACCATTTGAATGGAATTCTTGTCTGTGGTTCGTAAGTGAGCTCAAGTTGGGGGATCGATTTCTCTATCTTGTCTGTCGCTCATGTACATTTTCCGTTTAACGACGAGAGATATTAGTGGAAAGGTATTATAAAAAAGATATTGGGCAAAAGGTATTATGCCCAAAGATATTGTATCCTGAGATATTAAAACAAACATATATGAAGCCAATTATTTCTGACTACATACTTAATTACATACCATTTCAATGTGTATCACTTTTCTACGCAAGCAGATTGGCAAGCAAAATCCTTTTAAAAATTGTTTAGCAGAATTAATTCCAGTATTTACAAAAATGTCAGTTACAAAAATCGTATTTGGTCCTTCCATTCCAACTTTTATAGTATTTTATGCTACTCAAATACAAAAGTTGAGTACATCCAAAATACAACACAAATCAGTTAACAATTTCCGGGTACTATTTTTAAGGATAGGGCTACACATCCATCCTAATAAACAAACCTGTTCTGTATCCTGGATGCTAAAGCTGCTGGATTTGTAAACGTTGGGGTATCCAGGAGCATTACCGACTATGTACATGATAATCCAATATGCACAACTCACTGTGTACACGATAAAATAACCCAATAGGTAAAACTCTCGCTGTACAAGATAACCCAATATGCACTCACCATGTACACGATAATCCAATCCAATATGTAAAACTCTCTACGCACACAATATGCATAACTACAGTCCCTGTTAGGAATATTGTTAATAATTATGAGAAAAAGTAATCAGTTAGGTTCGTTATTAGTGCAAAACTATATCTTGAGCCCAACTAGACAATTTACATCGAAAGAGCTGCTCGGAAATTTACTTTCCATCAAAATTATTAACAATATTCTTAATAACTCAGATCACGAGCGATAAGTCATATAATAAACCATGCACGAAAGTGAATAGTACATGGAAAATCCACTTTTAAGTTTAAAGCTGCTGATCTGTGGCTTGATCTACCTCAATCTGGAAGTAATAAATGTAAAAATGTGAATCCTTTATATAAATGCTGTCTTCAATCATATGGAGAATCAAAAAACAATACTGTTCTGAAATATTGCCAATCACTCTTAGCCAATGTCACTCTATGCAAAGGTTAACCGCTCCGTTCTCAACGCAATAAATTGTTTGAGAATGATTTTATAAATGAATAGGCATTAGGATGAGGAGTCGGAATCTTGGTTTTCCTTGGATTTAAATATTCAGTAAAAATGTCAGCGAAGCTTTTAAAAAATCTTGCATATGGATGTAGTATTAAAAGATGTTCATTATATCACTTGTTATACCCTTTTAAATCAAATACCTCAGGATCACATATCTTTTCATTTGAATATCTTTTTGCTTATACCTTTTGGATAATACCTTTTAAATTAATACCTCTCGTCACCAAATCGTACATTTGGTTCTAGACATGTACTTAGAGCTTTCTCTTCCATTTATGCACTCCACTCAACTATCTCCCCTCAGCTACACACAAGAAAGAAGGAAAAAGTTTTACAGCTAGGCTGGTTGCTACTTTTCTGTTTGCTGCTGTTGGTATTTTAAATGAGTGGCGAAAATCATGATTGGCGAACGCTCCAGCTTTCGCCACTTGGGTCACTTAACTTTCAGTGCACAATGTTGGCGAACCAACAACACAGCTTTGGCAAAACTTCGGTAGCAAAATTGGCAAATTTTTGAGTTGTTTTAATTCGTTGTAAAATTCAAGGCAATTGTCTTGATGAGTGAAAGCAAAAGGCACGAACTATTGTAGTTGACCAATTTAGTTACATAAATTTAGTTAATGTATCACTCACAGTCATTCCAAGTAGTACAAGCAAAAATCAAAAATACTGTAAGAATGGGTACGGTAAGCTTTTATGCCAAAGTAGAGCAGAGTAAAGATTTAATGTTTGTTGTATCTCGTTCATTACGTGTTACGTACTTCCTTATTTCTTATATAAACAACACTAGAGTTTCCCCTAATGTAAAATTTTTTATGATATGGAGCTAATGCATTTATCTAATATTTATTCCGTAAAAATATTTTTCTAATTTGCATCTATATATAAAAAAGTATCCAAAGACCTGAAAAGGACACGCTCTATTCCTTTAATGGACTCTAAGAACATTTTTCGTAAGGTTACAATACCTTTCGTAACCGTAAGAAAACATATGATTCGTTTATGCAAATTAGCGTACGGACAAACTTTTCCAATATATCCAATTGTTATTTTATGTATACTGGAGAAAAAAGTGCTCTCTACAACCTGTTGGAAATGACCTACAATAATGAGATGTTACAAGTTTAAATATTTGTCTAACCCGTTGCAGTATATTAAGTTAACGGATTGAAATATTCAGTATTTAATTTCGACCACGTACTTGTCCGTTATTGCCAATATGTAAAGTTTTTTATTAATCGGACAGCCTGAAAGTAGTTTCTGAAGAATTGAAACCAACCAGATCCCTCAAATTCAAATAATTAAGACATTTGACCATAAACTAAATTCAAATTTTAGCACTCGCCAATATCAGGAATTAGATTTTTGTACTTCGCCAATTCCGCTCAAAAATTTTTTTGGGCGTTTGCCAATTACGTTACCTCAAAATATAAGTTCCCAAAACACTTTTCGCCAATAGTGTTTTTCGCCACTCATGTATGGATTCCTGTTGTTGTAAATGAGCTTGAGTGTCATGTAGCATCATGATGCTAGTTTGCCATTTTTGTGGTCCAAATTCGTTTAGCCTTCCATTTTGTATTCTACAAACAACACGACAGACATAAAAACTCTGAATACCAACTTTTCTTCTTCAATAATAATTCTCTTTTTTGCCTTATCTGTCCCTTTACTTGTATCTCTCCCTTTTTATCTCTGCCTGAGTATCGCTTTCTTTGGATGCCAGTCGTTTATTAAATTGGGCTTCAGCTACTGTACTCACACACGTGTATTTTAACACCATTTCCTTAATAATTTTCAACAATTACCAAACTTCACGGAATACATTGGTCATATCAGAAGACAAAAGCAGAAAATTGTACAGGTCAAAATATTTGCTTTATCGCAAGTGGCAAGTTTGCGAGGGCTTTAAATTAAAGAGATCTGATTTCTTTGAATAATTTTAATAGACAGTTGTTACTTTTTTGTCTTTCGCATTTTTAACACTCAACCAGCACACTATCCACCAAACCCGCTGAATTGGATGTTGGAAGAAAATATGCGGATCTCATGCAATCAAAATGACACGAGCTTCTAATTATAGAGCTAGTTAGGAGCTTAGAGAGAAGACAGATACCGCAGCAGCCTTACGTTCGTTCAAATTTTCTATACGCTTTACTTTCTCTCAACCATGCTTCTTTACATTAAATATTTTCCTCTCTTTTGAGTTTCTTCGCTAAGTCAGGAGTCGCTTACGGCAGACAGACCGCTGGTATTTTGAGCAAGAAAAGAATTTTGAATATAGGAATTTGATTGTAAATGCGTTGCACGTATGTTTCCAAAAGAGCACTGTTTTCCTATTTGGAATCATGGATGTTAACGTTCTTAAGAAATAAGACAGAGAACCTCAGCAAATCGCTATGTAAATAAGGTGGCCCAGGGGACGAACGCAGAGAACGTATTTTATGTTATAGTAGGAGCAAATTTTGGTTTCCTTGCAGTTTTCTCGTCCTCATTGTGGAATGGATTGCTAAAAAAGGTGAACACATAGAGCGAGCCTGTAAAATTAAATGAATCGTTGCAGAAGGTTTTAATTGCAAAATACTGCAGTAAAATGACTACATCAATCGTTTAGATTTTAGCAATCTGATTGCAAAGAGCACAAATACCGCAAATTAGAGACAAAATAAAGTTTTTTTCAATTATCCTAAAACAACATGTAGAATTTCGCTATTGAAACAAAGCTTAACATCGGATTTAACACCATACTACTAGCTACAACAATAGAAGAACTCAAATTTTGTTTCAAACGTGCATGAGCTAAGACGCGTTGCCTTACTTTGTAGCTTAAGGGATAAACTTTTGCCATCTATTTCATTCCTCTAATTACTCATTGAAAACTTTTTCGGCCTTCCAAATATTTCTATTTTAATTGTTTGCTTTCTCAAAACTTCTCAGCACCCTCCGGAATGTCCCTTGCTTAGCTACTGCATCACAGCTATACAAGTTTTCAGTTTAGAGCATTTTTAAATCACAAAACTTATCCTCAACGAAGTAATAAGTAGCTCATTGGAGTGACAAACAGCCCTAAACTTTGATGATAATAATAATCAAAAACCCATCACCATTCACGCCTTCCTTTCAATACATTTAGCCTTAATTGAGCCTAAGCAACCTTACCTTCTACTTTATTTATCATATAACATTATAAAAAGTCAAATTACTCTTATTTACACACAACAAAGCCTTCCTTTCTACTAAAATCTTGTCGCCTTTCTTGTTAAGCTGCATTTAAGAGCTTTTGAAAGTAATGATAAAAATAGTGATAGTTGTATGCAGTGATAGAAAAAATAGTTGAGTATGTCCATCAAGAGAAAGTAATTCAGCTCAACAGGAAGTAATAAAATAGTCAACCTAACGAAATATTTTGTGCGCATGCAAATTGTATCCATGTGAACTTAGAAGCTCATTTGAATGAAATATACCCAAAAAGCCAGAAACCAAACCTTTACTATTCACACATTATTATCATTTTTGAGCTTACCTTACTCGGTATGTTGTTTCTTGCCCTATCTATTTGCAGCTTCAAAACACCACATACGAGTTTGGACAAAACCGAAAATCTGCATTATAATGGGCAAATATCCATCGAAATGCAAGGAATACAACAAAGCCACATAATCATTATTGTTCTGCCTAACAAAAATTAATGGAGATACCAGATATATTATTACGTTCTCAACACTATTTAATTCCAAGCCTTAACTCATAAACTTTCTACATTTTATAATAAAAACGCATTGACAAGGATCCATTTCAAAGCAACATTACGCTAGCATTCCACACTTTCGAGTATAGTACAAATATATTGGGCACATTTAGAAAGAAAGAAGCCAGCGACCTCATGTTGTTTGGCTTTGAGTAATGTCGCTAACAAACCTCCTACATAAACAGCCTGTTCCTTTATCTTGCCTACAGGTGGATGAAGTCCCAGAGAAATAATGATCGTTCTTAATGCATGTTATCCTAAAATTGTAGTGTTACCCATAAATCTATCCACATACAACCTATCTTTAGTAAAAACTATCATGCGAATCATTTCCAATTTAATTTATATCCGTACACAAATCTATCCAGTAAAAATGCTATCATACACTTAATGAGCAGCAAAAGCTGATGATGCTTTATGTGATTATGTGCGAACGATAACTCGAAAACAAATTTACTGAAGCACATAAATTTTGGTATATGGGTAGAACAGGTTAAGGGTAAGGCTAAGTTCGTTAATCAGTAAAATCAGTTATCAAACAAAACCGTTAGGCGGCTTAAAACCAGTTTTATCCCTTATATTGTGCATTACAGTAAAAAAAACTTTGGCTTAAATTTTGAATCACCAAAAAATCTAAGGGGAGTATTTTATACCAATAAAATTATAAGGGGAATTTTTTAAACAGCATTATGCCTTTTTGTGGAGGTCATAGTGCAAAATAAAATATGCTAAATAAAATACAGAAGTCCAGGAATATATTATAAATTTTGTTAGCCAATTGGTTTTTTACTAAACAATCGCTCAGTCTAGACAGCATAAAGATTTTCATTTTACATTGCGTTTTATATTATTAGGAAAGGGGGAGTTAAAGAATAGCATTGCCAATAATAATACCGTGCGTATCTGCGTATCTTGTACTACGTAAGGTACACGTTGATGCGGCACACGTAAGTTGTTGTGTTATGCTGACTGTGATGATGATGTGATGGTGATGAGGATCATGAGGGTGGTGGTAGTAAATGAGGGGCTGCTCAAGTTAAGAAGTAGTTGAGCATCTTACTATATTTGAAGAGTTGATTTACACATTCGAAATATTTCCAGTGGCGGGTCCACTATATTAAATGGCTTAGTTTGCCATTTCCTAATATGTACAAAATAAAAAGTCTTTATCGGGTATATTTTGTTGGTTCTTTATAATGAAAATTTGTTAAAGGTGTATTTAATGGGTTCTTTATACAGAACATTTGTTAAAGGTGTATTTTATTGGTTCATTTTTCAAAAGGTGTGCAAAAAGTATTATATTATAATTATATTATTGACACGGTATCTTATTTTGTTTGAATACACGTTTTGGATGTGAAAATGAAATTTCTTGGATTCAGATAGATGCTATAAGAAATTACATTTTTGTGAGCAGGAAAACAGCTTTTCGATCGAGGCTACAAACTTGGGGTGTTCCATAAACTAAACGATTAAGCTGACAGACATAAACTAGTTGACGTAAAACGTTATACTATGGAAGCAGAGAAAGCAAATGCAGACATTCACCCTACTAGTCCAGTTTTGTTTTCACATGATTTTCCATCAATATATACCTTGTAGTTATTCTTCATACATTGAACCATCAAAATATACATTGCTTGCACTTTCATAAACTGATTCATCAAAATATGCATTCCTTGCATTTTTCATAAATTGACTCAACCAAATAATGTTATGTATTAACGTTTTACAAAAAAACTTCATGAATTAACAGCGTCATCGAATGCACACCATCATGCTCTTCTAATGCTGCATTGAAGGATGAACGATGATGCAATGTGAATAAGACTTTACATGTACTTAATGCTTGCAAACTACAAACCTTCATGATAACATTGTGCGTGACTTAGTTCCTGTATTATGTAAATCTGTATGGTACGTGTTATAAAAGTACTATAAGCCACATTATTAACTATAAGATAATGTTATTATGTAACCCGATCCTTATCGTTAGTCAAGAAATTAGGTACTTGTGCAAAACGTTATCACTATTTAAGGAATGGAATCAAATTAAAGAGAAGAAAATTTGCTTTAGTTCTTAACTTGGTCTCTTCTCTGTCTAGTCTCTCTGCATTTCTCATTTCCATTAGGCATTTTTTACTAAACCAACCAAATACAAGCTAATTAATTTTACATAATCTAACATGGTGTTCGCATCTTCCGTTCTTTCTCTGTGTTAAATATACAATTTTGAGTTCCTGAATTCCAATTAAACAATTATTTAGCACTCTCTCACGAAAATCTAGCCGTAGTCGATCTTGTCGATATCACATACTCGTAAAAATACACGAATACACCCGCCTCAGTTTAGAGACAATATCCAATCCCCCCACGTTACATACATACCCAATCTAAATGACCCTGATTGAACCTAACCTAACCTGATAGAATGAAAGCGTATTTGAGTGTGTAATGAGCTGGGACGTGTGTATTTAGGATTTGGAGAAATTTGGAGAGATTTGGAGGGATTTGGAGGGATTTAAAGGGAGGGTGAGCTTGAATATGGTTGGTTAAGGGACTAGTGGAATTTAATATTGTAAACAATAAACAGCTGCAGGGTGGAGCAAGAAAAGCTAGTGCAGCAAACACTAGTTCATGTGAACGCCTGAAGCACGAATTGTGTACCCCTACAGCACTAAAAAATTTATGATGCAAATGTTTTTAAAATAAAAATTAGTATGTGAGCTTGAATATGGTTGGTTAGGTTAGGTTAGGGATTCTTTCTATTACTCAAGTCACCGGGACTTGGGTTAGAAATTGAATATATTGTAAGGTATTGCAATATTTTTATATTCCTCTCCGTGTTTAAGTTTGTGTCAATATTTGTATTCTGTCAATGTTTAAAAAAATCTTTCAGTATATGATATGTTAACAAAATTTCCCAATGGGAATTTACTTGTTTGGAATTGGGAATTCCAGAAGCTCCTATTTGGAATTTTGTCATTTGGAATCATGTATTTGGAAAAATGAATTTTCACATCTGGTAAGTATGGGTTTGGAATGTTGGAATTTAGAAAGTTGGGAATTTCGGATATGGAAAGGTTGGTAAGATTGGAATTTTGTAGAGTTGGGAATTTCGGATATGGAAAGGTTGGTAAGATTGGAATTTTGTAGAGTTGGGAATTTCTGATATGGACAGGTTGGTAAGAGAGGAATTTCGTTGAACTGGGAATTTGGTAATGCTACACAGGAAATATTACAATCGTTATCCTAAATTTAGAAATGAAACCAAAGCCTTTTTTAGACAGACAATCTGATTTACGTTTCAAGATTCGTCTTGAGTCTAAAACTCATTTTATATACATATTAGAAAATGCATTAGAGTTGCTTTTAGACATAAAATTAGACCTGTCTCTGAATTATATTTGTTTTTTAGACCAAATGTTCTAAATGTTTTTTATAATATATAACAAATACTCTAATATTTATTCTAATTGCAACTCTGACTTTTATTCTAATTTCACGTCCAATTTTTATTCTAACTGCATATCTAATTTATATTTTAACTGCATTTCTAATTTTTATTCTAACTGCAACTCTAATTTTTATTCTAACCGCAACTCTAATTTTTATTCTAACTGCAACTCTAATTTCTTTCCTATATTATAAGCATTTATTTTAGAACACGAATTAGACTCATAACTAGACTAACTTTTAGTTTAAACTGCAAATCTAACATTCAATCTAACAGATAATAAAATTCGCATTCTAACAGCTCCCTTAATTCATAATCCACCAAGTCTTCTAATTGATATTCTAAAAACTCCTCTAATTACTATTCTAAAAACCCCTAATTCGGTTAGGTTAGGTTAGGTTAGGTTAGGTTAGGTTAGGTTAGGTTAGGTTAGGTTAGGTTAGGTTAG
>JAHZNG010001606.1:0-17656 GCA_027744375.1 Orchesellides sinensis | reverse complement strand
AAAGAAGGACCTTCCAATACTAAAGGGAACGGAACATGTAACTTATGATCCATATTGTGTAGGATATACAAGACTTGTAATTACAACTTTCAGTCTTGGATACATGCTCCTAAACTTACTAAGGTATATAAAGCAGCTGTGTACTAGCATTATACAGAAGGAGTCGAAGAGGAAGGAGATAGACGAAGAGACTTGCAGTATAAATATTCTAAGGAATACCATGCACATAATACAGTGCATGCGTTGCATACGCAGAAGAAATGAACGGGTTGAGTTAAAGGGCAATTCGGTGTACAAACACAGGAGTACGTATTATTTTACTCCGATTCTTTGTAAAAGAGTTATTATTCGCTGTTTCATTTTTTACTAGATGCTGGTTTATAAAGGAACATACACAGAAACTTAATTGGTGAGCTTTAAAAATTACTTTAATCATAGTCTTAAGCTGAAAGATATTTTTAACGAGCTTTAAATCTCCAACCAAAAAGCTATACATGGTAGGATAAAAAAATGATAAATGAGAGGTTTTTAATCAAACAGTTTAAATGTATCACACCTTGATCAATAGAACTGAAAATGATATAATACATGCGCCTGAAAAACTCCAGAATTACCACCTAGACATGTGAAACAAAAAGTAGAGTGCTTATGGATTTAAAAGACCCTAAAGTTGCATAATTAAATGAATTTGATTGTATTTTGGTCAGCTAATGTATCTTGTAAACTTTTTGACGTTAGGAATACCAAGGCTAAGTCCTTGTGGGTTGTTTTCGGATGTCATAAATGCGATATAAAACTTTTAACTTAACAACCATTTGGCTTGGTTTGGTTTCACTTTTCGTAGCAAAATCAAATTTGTGTGCATTTTATGGATTCCCCAAAAATAATCTAGCCTTATGCATGATGCAAGCATACCTACATACATTCGTAATGCAGTCAGCAAAACAAGGTTTGTTTTCTTTCCTGCTTTACCAAATCTTCATCTCAAAAAGTTGCCAAGTCTTAGGGCAAAACAGAAAAAGTGATTTGAAAAAAGGAAGGAAACGAAGAACGAGAGTAGGGGACTCATTTCTTTTTATCTTCATTTCTTCTACTTATCTGGCTGTCAGAACTGAAAGCCAACAACATGCATCATACAGCCCATTTAGCTCATTCACTGCTATGCCATGACATGTACTGCTCTTTTTGCCCGACTCTGTGATTCCTGTGTATATTTCAACGCTTCGCATTTCAAACAAATTCAGTCTACAAAATACTACTATGCAGAATTCATGGTACCATCATCCGTGATCATCCTAAACAGAATATATTTGTATATTAGAACAGTATACATTAAAACACACCTTCTCTTCGCCCAAATAGTTTACAATCACACATTGTAAGAACTGATGTGGCTACACTCCTTTCAACTGTGGGAAAGATGGATTTTTAACTTGAGATGATGTGAACATAGATACATATACATATTATGGAGAAATACTGGAAAATGTCATCATATCATCATGTCATGTCGCCGCAACCACCCATCACTCTTCCACCCAGAAAGCCATAAACAAATATGACATTCATTACAGCTAAAATGAAATACCAGGAATCCACAGACCAGAAAGAAATCACTACCCAGAAATTACTCTCTGGTGTTCTTTACTTCGTATTTTATACAAACTTTTATACCCACCTTTCCTCTTCCTTGAAAGAAGCATTCATACAAAACCAGCCGTGAGTTCAACCATTTGGTACAAGTACCCTTTGAAATACGATTAGAAAAATAACGTGTATAATGTCTGGCTTTTCATAAACACATAGGATTGACATGACACTGACACGATGAATAAATTGCAAACAATTTATGTCTATCTGTCAATTCTGCGCTAAATTTTCAACTCTTTCTTTAATCTGATTAGTTAACTAGGTCTATGTGAAACTTTTTAGAACGATTTTCGAAACAGTGTCCGCTCCAATTTCAATTTAATTTAATTAACATGCAGAAGAAAAGTACGAAAGTCGTGCATTTGTTTTTATTACGGGTACAAACCCTGATTTATTTATTTCGCTAAGTATTACTTTTATTCCTTAGATTTGGCATGCGAAAAGTTAAATTTCTCCGTACTGTCTCCTTTTACTGTTATACACGTACATTAGGTCCGTGTATTAAACGAAGGAACAAAATATGCAAAGCAATTATCCCTCCCATTCACACAACTTTAATTTCTTTTATCAGACGGATATCTGCTGTTGTTGCTGTCAGCATCTGTTTGTATTTACACCGCAAGTAAGCATGCTATATATATTCATTTAATGTTGATAGAACACGTCTGAAATATTATGCACTACGTAGTAATATTATTCCTTTTATCCAGCTAGGGAATTATGTGACGCATGAATTAAACTAAGTTGGCGTTCTTGCTTGATTAACAGCACAACTTAGCGTTTTAGCCAAATATAGTTAGTATATACCTACATATATTAATGTACCTTAATGTACACTTAACAATGTCTAACATGCAAGAATGTTATTATAGAGTACCGTCATATATAATGAAGGCATGTGCCAAATAAAAAAGAGGTGAATATAATAATAGTACTAAGTTCCTCTGCCCTAATTTTCTGTTAGTAAAAAATTATAAGTGATGCTGACGCATTTGTGCCACTGCCAGGATAAACTTACATAGCATGATAATTGCTCTTGTGATGTGATATAGCCACTGACCCAACACCATACAAAAACCACATTGTGAAAACATACACGTGTATTTACATACATGTATGGAAATGGCATGTATGTTCATACAAATCCTGGAAAAACCTATACTCAGTTCCTGCTCGAATTCCTTTTAACAGAAAAAAAAACTAATAATGTGAGTGAGAGAAAAGACAGCTGCATATTAGGTTTTTTTCTTTCTACCAAATTCTTGATTACTATTACTGCTTCGGCTTCACCAACTCTGGCTTTCTATCATCGACCAACCGAACCCACTGATTAAGTGTATTAAAATTTGAGCCACTGTAATAATGATGGATCAGACAGCCAATCTTTCTGGACAGCATATGTATTGTGTATGTACATACGTATGTGTACCTACGTAACTGTGCATGCAAGCTGGGAACTTTACCATGTCATTAAAAAACTTTTTAGTTAAACGAATATAGAAGCATCGGTTTCAGACTTGTTAGTTAACCATACAATATTACATAAAAAAGGTAAATGAACCACGGAATTTTGGCTTATTTTGACAACTTTTTTGGTCGATAGATTAGCTGTCACAGAATGGACAGAAAATGTCTTTTTCACCAGCAAGGATTAGTGACACGATGAGAGGAAATGCAAATAGGGCTTTATTACATGTATGGTGAAATAAAAAGTGTCTTCTTTCATGATCAGGCGAGGCGAGACATGCACAAAAACATAAGTCTGCAGTGGTAGTTACTTCACTGCTAGAGTATCGAATATTCCGAGTAAAATTGTCATTGGGACAAATTGGCACACTCAGAGAGTCAGCGGAGGAGACACGTAATGGAGGGCGTGTTTAGTATTTTTCATTGCAATACAAGCAAATCATCAATTGCATTCATCATCTGAAATAATAGCCAGCTGTCATTTCATCATATCTTCTCAGGCATTATACGTGCATATTATAAAAATATACATTGTACGATGTACCGCATTTCATTTCATATTGTGTTTAACCTTATATAAGTTCCTATAAAGCGTTGAGTCTCTTCTGGTATGGAAGGAACTGCAGCCTACTACAGATATCATAATTGATAAGAGGAGGCTGGATGAATTCGCCTTAAGCATAAAGTGTAATTGCACATGCACATTTTTTATTTTTCAGAAAAGGAGCCAAGCCCTTTTGCCAAAAATATTATTCAATTTAACTGGATACCGGAAAGTAATGACAGTATAATAACAGTAAGCAAGGATTCATTTCAGAAAATGTAACACTGTAGCCTTTTACTACAGGACATCAGAGCTGTCGCTGTAGTTTTTATAAAAAACATGCATTCTTCTCTGCATTCATGCATAGTGGTGGTACCAATGGGTGACATTAATCTTCTCAGTCAACAAAAACAACAAAACAGTATAAGTAGCAAACTAGTAGCACAAACAATACAATTCTTAAAGTCTTAGTTTAACCTTCTTACTTTAGTTACACTTAAAGCATCAAGATATGCATCCATCTACTCATTCAATCCATCCATCCATATTCACAATAACAAAAACAAAAAGAGAACTTTACTGCTCTTATCTTTGAAAGCCTGTCGTAAACTCAAAATACTTTTTTGTGACTCAGTCAAGCCAAACCCAGACAATGTGGTGATTGCATGTAAGTTCTTGTGCTTGTTGGTCGTATACTTTTACATTTTCTCGTAATATACATACCACACAGTTTTATGTATTTTCTTTCCCGATAACACAGTAAGAAGTTTTTTTCTCTATACGGAAAAGCATTCAAAGCGCATTACATGTATTAACAGAGTTTTCCCACTTACTTTCTCCAAATGAGAAAGTTTCAACTTGCTTAAACAACTGAAAGGAAATTCCACCTTGCCATTTAGCAGGCGGGATTCTTTTTGTACATATATTTCAGTAACTAATAGGATGCATGCATCTCTCATGCATCATGAGAAAGAAAAGTAAGGCAAACAAGACAACCCCTTTGAAGTATAAAGCAAAGTTTCTTATAAGGCACCCTATGCACGCACTACATGTTTACTGCTTTGTTGCTACATCATCAACTATTAAGTATATAGGTATACATGTATTATATACAGTACAGAGTACACAGTATGGATACCAAAAAGACAGGAAAGCCATTTCGATTTTATTGCCACGTTCTCTCATTTTTTTCTAACATACTGTTATTTTATTTTGTAGTGCTACTGGTTACTGTTTCTATTTCGCTCTGCCAAATGTTCAAGTTTATCATCATCGTGATATGAGAAAAACCGAAAAACCATTCACTAATGAACGCTGCATGCGATCAGTTTTATTTTATTTTGTAGTGCTACTGGTTACTGTTTCTATTTCGCTCTGCCAAATGTTCAAGTTTATCATCATCGTGATATGAGAAAAACCGAAAAACCATTCACTAATGAACACTGCATGCGATCAGTAGCCGGTACCAAATATTATACATACATACAAATGCAATAAAAGATGTGAGGGTGCTTTACATCTACACAGTATGCATTAATACCTATAAAATATTTTATATGTTCTACCTGTACTTTAACAATGTAACTAAATCAGCTAACTTTGCTAAAATATACATATGTAACTAAACACATATCGACATATTCCCAACTTGCCTTTGTTTTGCACAATATAATAATGTGTAAATATACCCATGCTAGTTTACAACCTTAAGTATCATATTCATACAATCATTTGCATTTCCATTAGATTCATTCATTACTTGTAAGTAATTTTACAAAGAAAAAAAATTTATATNCTTGCCTTTGTTTTGCACAATATAATAATGTGTAAATATACCCATGCTAGTTTACAACCTTAAGTATCATATTCATACAATCATTTGCATTTCCATTAGATTCATTCATTACTTGTAAGTAATTTTACAAAGAAAAAAAATTTATATGTTCAGGTAGAAAAGTTTATAGCTTCAATACCTAGTCAAGCATGGCATGCCATGTGCCAGGCCGGACTCGGCTGTGACAAGTGACTGACTGAGACGGAGATATAGTAGCAGTAGTAACAACATAAAGAAAAAACCGAGTATGTTACTCCAACATGCTTATTTACTCCTGACACAGGCCTTTTAGTCAAACACTGGTAATTCCTGGTGGACCCCTCCCCTTTACCTTCAGCAACTACAAACACGATCGCGGTGGACTCCGTTTTTAGCTGGGAAATCCCAAACTATATTATTTAATATTCGTAGTATGTTCGTGCACCAGTGGAACAAAAAAAATTGGATGGATACTTATGAAAACAATGCTGGGAAAGATACTACATTGTATGATTGTAATGCAGTAATAAATATATATAGGATAAAGTGACGACTACCGCTACTACCACGGCTTTTACTTTCTAACTTAGAGTGATACTGATATCAAGTTTCCTAATTCCTAATTGATCAGCTTTCCATATGCTTCATCGACAAATGCACACACAAACCGTCCAGTAGTTCTGAAAACGACGGTAGCATATTTTTCATTTCGTTCTGCAGTGAGTGTACACAAAAAGATAGGTATAGTTCTACTTCCTCTATAAAATACCTCTTTTATGCCGTTGGTTCCCCTATATTTTTATTTTGCCATATTATACCCGTAATTTCACTTAATCTCCATTTCTGATCGCATATAGATACATACATATGTGCAATGTATCTCGTTTCTCAATCTAACCCTGGCTTCTAAGGCCTTTTAAACACTTGCTTTGTTTGCACACTCCCTTAACTACTTACTTACAAGCAAATAACCTAAACATCATCATTGTAGTTGCCGACACTAAAACACAATTTTTTGTTGAGTACGTTGCAAAATTTTATATGATGCAATAAAAAATTTCTACATATCCGACTAACGAACTGGTCACGCTGGGTAAGCAAGTCTAAATATAAAAAGGAGCAATATTCTAATGTTTCTCCCTTTTTAAATCCCACGGGAGTTTAATTATTACTTTGATCGAAAGCTGCAGCCGGCTTTCTGCCGTGAGCCATGTTTTCAGCAACTGTAACAACGTTTCAATCGTGGAGACAGTTGCAAATTTTACCCCGGGTTTTCAAATAATGCTTCTCTTAAGTTGCATGTGAGTGACTGGGTACAACGGAGTTTTTCTTATTTTATGCAATGTGCAACTGCTCCTGTCTGCTCATATGTGTGTGAGAAAAAAACTGCAAAATGCACTTTCGGTCTGGTCTAGGCACCTAAAACTCATTTAAAATGAAAGGTAACATTAACTCGATGAGTCAGCTACAGTTGGGAAAATGCAATTTTACTTTTTAATGAAAACTTGCATTTACGATTTCCCGTCGTCGACTGTCAGTTTGCGAATGAGTCAACGGAAAGTAAACGCAAAAAATTGTGACTGCATCTATAAACCTTTCGCTTTCCCCTTCCGTTCATTCATTCAATATGTTCGTCCAGTTGGCCATTATGACAAAATGCATTGAATGCATTATAAAAATCCGAAATGCAACCTAGCATTATTATTAAATTGCAAGTTGCACAACAAAATTAAAACGGTTCGGTTGGTCATGCAACGCAATCAAATGAAAATCATGAAGAACTGCAGCAGCAAACGACTAGTTATTGGCTCTATCTGACGCAATCCATATTATATTACGGAAAAATATGCCAACCACCAAAAACTTCAATATTTGAGGCTTATGTTGTGTCATGCCTTACCATAGACAAGCTATTGTCATTAACATCATGATTATCAGCAAAAACTTGAATATTGACTGAGTTGAGAGTTGTATAAATCCTTACGGCTGAGGAATTATCATGAAATACTTTTCAAAAACTTTAGGCTTTATATATTACCAAGCTTTGAGCTCAAAAAGAAAAGAGCATTATGGCCTTTTTTCGCTGGTTGAAAAAGATAACGAAAAATTATTGGCCACTTATCCGTCCACTATTAGTCTCCAGAAAGTGAGTTCCGGTGGCAGGATGTTGGTTTCACTTAACCTCACTCGATAAGAGTAGGTCGACCCTAATCTCAAGAGCACACAAACATTAATTATACGTCTCCGTCTCTCACATGAATTTGAGTAGAACGTGTGTATGTCGTGACAGGACAACGGTGGCAAATGCTCAGCTCCACACAGCAGGAGTTTTATTGGTGTATTGACCAAGGTCTAATATAATATCTAGCCTAAAGCTTTTTGACATCAACATGAAGTAACATTATTGTGGAAAACGCATGTCTTTGCATGAAAATTTATGTTCATACCAAGTTTAAAGTTTAAAGACCACTTCCGTGCTCATGGCTGGCAACCAATTTAAAAGATTCCATACCACATACATGTTTATAAAATGTAAAAAATACTACCCAAAATTTTAACTATCATCAGCAACATATTTTACAGTTAATCATAGTGACACACAAGATTATACTGACTTTATAACATACATTGGCGGCAACTTATACAAGAAAAGTAAAGCATAAATAGAACCAGGGAGCACGCACACCGCGTCGACGGAGCTCATAGCTAATCCTTATCACGCAACGGATTTTGACATTTGCCACCATGCTCATTTGTTCCTGTCTAATGCATTAATTGATTTAAAAAAATATGAGATACACACTTTGTGTAGTAATACTACCACCAGTAGCACCAGTTTACAGAATGATTGTTATCAGGTTAAGAGATCAAAACCGAAACAAGTTTTCAACTTCTGCGATGTGGTCGGTCTATGAAAACCTAGCTGAGAGCTTACTAATGAAGTAAGACGAAGGGCTGACTCTTTTGAAGGTGTGTGTGTGTAGCACCCTACTTCGTATATATACCTAGTACAATACCAGCTCAAAGTTACTCCAATTACTATATTCCTATGCAAGAATTATTTCAAGCCTAAATTTTGTATGATACATTCTAAACTGTTGCTGAAGTATTCTTTGGATATGGAATCAGAGCTGTGAGTCTACTCTAGGCAAGTATGCATGTTAATACTTCTCTCAGCAATACGAATTACTTACAAGAAGGCCAGAAAATTACCGAGTAAACTGAAACCGCCAATACACAGGTAAAGAGCTTTACGCTTCTTTATTTACAAGCAAAGTTTTTCGGTAAACCGTTTCTTATTTGATCTTTTACTTCTTCAGGTAAATCAACAACCAGCCGCTGCCAGAATAGAATAATACGCTGTTCAACCAACTTTCAGCTTAACAAAAAGCAGAGAAATTCTCTTTCCCTTTCGGCTCACAAATCCGACGGCTTTGCTTTTTACATTCCTCCAAGTTTCATCATCAGTCTACAAGAGAAAAATACTTCCACCTACCAATCCAGATTGCTTTTTTCTTCTGTTTCTTTTACTTTTTCCCAAACTGAGAAAATAGAATGCGCGCATTGAGAAAATAATATATAGAGTGCAACTTTTTCTCCGTCTTCTTTCATCACAAAACCCGAAAAACGAAAAAATCCATGAGAAAGCATATTACTTTTCCTTTATCTTGACTGGTTGACGACTACGTTTTCTGTGAAACACAATGTCGCTACTTCGCTAGTTACATCAAGCATCGTATGTAAAAAAATGTTTTAGCTGGAAATATATATATACCTTTACATCGTATACTTGGGCAGCGCCTTTCTCTTTTCCACGTAGGTATTTACATAGATGTACAAAAAAATATACATAACCGAAAAGAATGAAAGAGCGAATTCATACATTTATGTATATTACATGGGTAATACAACCGCAATCCCTTTATCCTCTATCCGAAAAGCACATTATCGAGGTAACTTCCGTAGACGCCCAATTTACTTAGCATCTTGTCTCATATAACAACCAATTTCCACAAAGATCCATCAAGGTTGCATTTCCATTTTCCACCGCAATCTTCTACTTCTAACCCAAGG
This sequence comes from Orchesellides sinensis, assembly GCA_027744375.1. Taxonomy (NCBI): domain Eukaryota; kingdom Metazoa; phylum Arthropoda; class Collembola; order Entomobryomorpha; family Orchesellidae; genus Orchesellides; species Orchesellides sinensis. The sequence goes on along the minus strand of JAHZNG010001606.1, from coordinate 8,108 downwards.
CAAGCTACTTTAGTTTCCAGTAGGTATGTACATATATAATGCATAATATGTTGCTTCGCTGGATACGGCTTCTCCATACACACAACCCTACCGCCATGCCATGCCACCAACATTGTAGCCTTTCTGTTTTCCTCCTTGTTTGTTTGTTATGGGAGGCACTCGTTACTTATTATTACCTGCCTTGCCTACCTCTTTCTCTCTCCATTTCTTCGCATTTTCTCTTGTTTATTCAAACTTGTTTTAACTTGTGAATGCATTACATGTTTTTTACTTTTGTTGCGGGTGGGTGATCTACCCCAATAGTATACAAAGCAAGTATGCACACTTCCTTATATGTTATGTATATATTTCTAGTAAAAAGCAAGCTAGAAATGTGCAGGTTAAAAGCAATTTATCATGTCTTAACAAACTCGTCATCATGTGGAAAATCTAAAATGTCCATACATATTTTACACCATTATATGTATATAATGAATATCATACCTTCTTCCCATTTAATTTAATAGTAGATTACATGGACTGTATGGATGCATGACTGTGGGTTCTAGCACCCAATCAACCGACTCCAGAATGAAATGACCAATGTAGACATACACAAAGGAGGGTTTTGTTGCTATACATATCAACAGGTTTAAAACAAACCATTTTTCTTTTTCAACGAATATAAGTGGTCATTAATGTGATTTACTGTTGTTTAATAGCTCCAGAATGCCACTTCCAAGTTTTAATTCTGGTGTACGGGCAAGGCGATGAAGATTAAACACAACCAAACACAATCAGGGATGAGCGAAACATAAGTGTAAACTCATAAACAATAATTATATAAGCTAAACAAATAATTTTCAACCAGAAGAGATGCAATGAAATATTCTTATAAACAAGAGCACCTAATACCGATACCAGGCACCAGTAGAAAAGCTAAAATATATTATTATGCCTTTCCATTTGTCATCGTTAATTAAATCTGAAGTGAAGTGCTCATCGCCCCTGTTTTAAAATTGCTTGGAATGCGATACATTCACATCAATGAGCTGAGCTTATCAACTAACTGTACATATAAAACCTATAGTTTACTTCCTGTTCCATTTTCCATTAGTATTATTAAATCAACGTCTAGATAATAATAGATAATGCCATGCATGTGCATGTTTCGTACATCATCTCTTAAGCTATGTCAATGTTTGCTTGTAGGTATGTCAACTTATACATATACATTTGTTTTTCAAACCGAAATTAAACTCAGCACATATCGGTAGCAGATACAAACCTCACCTATCAAGAAATTCAACCTTTCAGTATCTCAATTTATCTTATTAGAAACTGCAATGACACTCCTGTGCCAACAATAGCATAAGTGTATTGTATACCCACTACACTGTATTGTATATTGCACTGACCAAAACGTAAAGAAATATCTCCGCAACTGTTACATCTCTTTCCTTTCCACCCCACCCTTCTCGTGTCTTTTACTCTACTTTCATTCTACACACAAACAAAAGAAAAGGATCTCCTTAGGAGCTTAACAAACCAATCTGTCATCATCCCTTTCATCCTTTCTTGTTAGTTAGTTCATAGTATTATCATCTCTTTTGTGCTTTCCACAACATATTCTCTCTCCCTATAATGCATAACTCAAAACTCTTCAGTCTTCATGATTCAGCATATAAGATTATAATATTTTATAGTTCTACTGTTTCATACAGACAGTCTCTTTACTTTTAAGACACAAATGCTGCATGTACACACAAAACCGTGTACATAGTAAACTTTTTAACATGAATACCTTGCTGTTTTTTAAACAGTAAATAGGATATCAGTTATCCACATTAAACGTGACACAGTTCGAGTTCGAACAGCCTAAACAGATGTTACTTACACTCATGGATTAAAGAAAAATTAATGTCACTTGTGCCACGCTTTCAGTACAGAAACATTCTCAAGTACGATTGTTATATATGAAAAAATCTAAGCATTTGCAGCCTCAATTTTTCGTCGCTGCAATGTACTTTCCTTTCATTACCCGGAGTTCGCGTGGAAGTAGGTATGGATTTCTTGCCAACTCTATGTCTGATCATTAACAATTATCAACAATTTTATGCGTGTGCCCGCTCTACTCCGGGAAAAAATGGAAATTTTTGATTTCATGCAGAAACTAAGTAAGTTTAACAAATTTAATAGTCAATAAACAACAGCGGAACCAAATTATTTGTGTAAACCAAATTGTCAATAAATCTCAAAGCTTAAATACTTTATTAGCCGACTATAATTTGTTTCATCATTTTACATAAATACTTCAAAAAAGTTATTTTAAAAAACATAACGAAGTTGAACAGCTTGCTCAAATTAATCATAACTTTTCCTGAGAAACATGGCAGGGTTTAGTGAATTTGTAAGTCTAGTGGACTATTTACAACAAGAAAGTAGTATTTACGTTACGTCCACCAAGCTATAAAAACATCTATCCTGAATTCTCCATTATTTTAAACTCATATGAAAAATCTTAATTTTTGCTATTCTTGACTTTACCCTCTTGCCCGGTACCTTTGTGGTTTCTTGTCCGTTCTAGTTCTGAGTTAAAGGTAAAGTCTTAAGTCTAGTTGGGACACGACTTTGCTTTCGCCATCTCATTTTGATATAACATTGAGGCATAATTTCAACACGAGTCTTTTATCAACGGTAAACCAGAAATATGTTTGAATAAATTCTAAAAATACCACCAACACAAAACAACGCTTTAACATTTTTGATGACGATGATCCCGTAACAAGTATGTTCTAATTCGCCATATATTTTTTTATTTCGTTTACATGCATAATATATTCAATATATTCAATAGCATAAGCATATATATATATATACATATATTGGCATAAGCTACTTCTTGTATTCATAACATGGTTATATGTACTACGTCTAGCTAATATACTATTTGGTAATCATACATAGTATGCAGAATAAAAATATCCCTTTCTTTTCGTCATCTTCGCACTCGTATTTTTTGCTTGTAGTCTGGCAATAATTTTTACTGAGTGAGTCACTCCTCAGTCCTCACAAATGCCAAGTGATAAGAAGCAATCTATCTGACTGACTCTGCATCAATAATAATAATAATAATGTGATGATGAGAAATGGCTGTCGTGATGTGTGGAAGCTTTCAGTGAATAAACATCAACGTCATGGTACGTCTAAGATTCTAGCAGTAAACGACTTCTAACCACAAAACGGCTTGAATTCGGTTAGATTTAGTTGTATGTTAGTCTTTGCCATTCGCCAAATGGGATCTACTGTGTCTACTCTACTCTATAAGTTGCTATTAACGGATACGAACAAACATTTAAAAATAATTCGCTGTTGTATAAGATTCTCCATTAATTATTATTCGTATCTTATCATGAGCAAAAGTAGTAAACGCCTATTACTTTTACTTATTTCATCATACAAAATTGGCACGTTGACTTCAAAACTTTTTCATTCCTACAGCACAAAAAAACACCTTAACTGCCATATTTTGGATGAGTTATTATAGACTGTAGAACTTGTATGAAATCGAATTTCACAGGGAGAAGAGGTAAATATAGTTCAATGCTCAACTATTATTCATAACGAACAAAACAGACATGGAATCAGAGTAAGTAGCAACAAGATTATTGCCATTGGGGCTGGTATTAAAAGTACAGGTCGTTAATACTTCATCTGTCCAATGAGGGCAAACGCCATAAAACTTATGAGAGGTTTTATACGAGCAACATTTCACATTCATTCACGTGTGCAGAGTGTAATGTTATCGACATAAAAACTGTTTCAGAGCTCGTACGTACACACATATATATACTACGTATGTATGTGTAACTTTGTATAGTATACATATTATCATCATAAGCAACAATAATAACTTTTTTTCTTAAGATGTGAATATTTCGTGCGTAGCATCGTTCGTGTCTCTTTTGAGCAATAAAAAGATACTGCAGACTTCATATAAAAACCGACCAGTTTGACTTAGAAACATGCAAATGCGAACACCTAACGAACCAGTGTGATGGAAGAATGAACAACGCCAAAATAAAAATTGATTTAAAAGCGTTTTGCAAAATCCCTTGTAGAACATGAGCCACCTGCGTAGTTAAACCATTACACCCGCCTATTAGCTTTCTTGCTTCGAAGACATTTATAGTAGTTCCCACCAATGTAGCTGAACATCAGAAGTTTAGAATGTAGAAAGGGAAAAACAAAAAATACAGCGACATAAAACTTCATATACAACAACATTCGTCCGCATGTAAAACTTCAATTACATCCCGACCCCATGTTTTGGTTTTGGTAAAGCACTACAATCCTTCTTAATTCCTCCTTACGTGCTTATTCTGAGCTTTCACTATTCACTGTGTTTGCTTGAGCTTTTGTATGAGTATATGAGTCTTCCCTCGCTCGTAATTATCTAACATACAAGAAAATAACCTTTTTCCGTGCATCATTGACTATGATAAAAATGAATGCCATTTCTATCGGTAGCTGTTACTATTATATGATTCAACCAAGATGTGCGGATGCTTATCTTATTCTGCTCTGTACGGTCAATGGGAAATGGGGAGAACGAAATGCTTAGAACAGAAGTAATGTGATTCCCATGTTTTTCTAAACAGTCATAAAATGTTTATACTTATCCGTGTCACATATAAAAATAGTTAGAAGTGACGCTTGCACTGAGCATTAAAGGTGTAAACAAAACACAAAGGGATTGACTGTAATGAATTACCAAGCGTGTGCATAAGGGTCGAATCGGTCTTTTACAACAAACTTAGAATTTCAATTTAGCTAACCCATACACGAGTACATTATAAGATATTATATATAGAGCAGATATATTTAAGATGAATGAAACTAAAAAATAGAAGAAAGCAAATAAAAGAATTTTGTCAGACAAAAAAGGAAACGCACGGTACGTCATGCTTTGCCAATTTGCTCCATTCTGACAAGAGAGCTAATCCTTCTTTAGCTCATTTTCTTTTTGAATCTGCAAAACTTTTTTAAAGAAATATAAACACTTGAAATGTGTTTTTCTTTCTTTCTCTGGATAAGCATTGTCCAACATTTTAGTTTGCTCACTTTGCTCTCCTGCTGAAAACTGCTAACTAGTTACCAAAGTTTTTTTTTGTTCAGGGAATCTTGGAAGAAGCACGCAATGCCTATTGTACAAGAGAAATGTACAAAATCGAGAAAATCTTACTGAAACGCAATAATACAAGTGACCCGCTGCTTTCTTACTTTGCTTATTGCTTTCTTCCTATACTGCTTACTTAGTCATACATTAATACCTACGATAAGCTTGCATCCACCTCATTTTTATTCGACACTTCCAGAGTTCACATTGCTCACAACTTATTATTTGCGCTCAACTGTTGTTTTTTCTTCGCCCTTCTTTCCATTTAACAGCCATAAGAACTGAACCCTCCTCATTAAATTGCACACAAGGGGCTACTCCAAAATTCGGAATATGACCTGGCGGTCGTCCGAAACATGTCCTATAGTGAGAAATTCATTTCCCAAACGAAACTACCCTTCTTCCTGCTAGTGTATTGAAAGTTGAAAGTTTTTTTCTATTTGTATATGCCATCAGATCAGTACTATATTTAAAGCACAAAAACTCTTTCATCGTTTTCTTGCGCTCCTATAATATCCCGTATAAAGAATAAAGGATAGGTCAGAGAATCCTGACAGTCTTCCATCGTCTTTGCTCGCTCATCCTTAAATTGAAAACTTTGGTAACAGTGTAAAAAACTGTAGGTAGAAACAAAATGTACGTTTTAGATGAAAACTTTAAGCCATTCATGCTACTGTACAATTTTTTGGGAAACGAGCGACATTATTACCGTTTAAAATGTGCGCATACTAAAACAAGAGGGAAGATAGAAGTGGAAGAGTTTACACACTCCGGATATGGCCCACAGGTTTTCCTTTTAAATTTTTTTTCTTGTCTTGTTCTTTTATAGACATAGTTCAAGTTAGTCGACCCCTTTTCACTACTTCTTTTTCACATATATCGCTCTCCTCCGATTCTTCTTTCTCCAAGGGATTTATTTTTTACGTTATTACAGCTACTACTGCCACTATAGTAGAAACCAATCTACTCAAACTTCCATTCCCAAGGCGGCAGACCGAACTTTATTATCATCGCACGCTCTCATGCTAGCCTACTATAATGTATCAGGCAATAACGGAGCACGATGCGATGGGATGCAAGACGATATCCCATGCCTTCACTTTATACCAGCATTCACCTTCTTAATGCAATCACTTTTCCCTGATATTACACTGTATTATTACAGGCTGAATTACAAACAATCATTTTTACTGAGCCCCTTTCATTCACAAGACTGACCTAACAACTATCACCAAACAAAAAGCAGTCATGCATAGGTTACATCCATAATAGCAGTTGCCTCCAATGTATGTACACTTATTCCTATACCATCGCAGCCACTAATCACGCATTCATTTCCACCTCTCACATGATAATGCAATATCGATGCAATTTAAACCCGTTTCCTTTACAGTGATCACATTTAAGTATCACAAAACATCTTTAACATGAAAAGAACGAAATCCCCAATTGCAACTTTAAAAACTTGTCAATGGCCCATTCCGACGGAGAAAGCTTTTCTTGATTACATCAATATGCGTCTTTTACCGTGCGTTAATTTTCTCTGATGACTGTAGAGAACAAGGAACACTTCCTTAGACAACAGCATAGGGGTAAGTTAAAAATCGTAACCCAAAAGGTTTACAACAACACCAGCGGTAGCAAAAGAAAAAAAGTGCTTCCATGTTGAAAATTTTAAACTTAGAACTGAGGAATGTAATACATGTAATACTGAGGAACGCAAGCAGTAGAAAGGCAGATGGAGAAAGCTTCATAAAAATTAGACACAGGATTTCCCAGATCACACATAGTACCACTAAGACGAAAGATAAGATACATAAGTAAGGGGTAGCATCGAGGACAGACTACGGAAGGACCAACTCCAACTATTTTAACCCTTGCTCTTGTAATTTCGTTTACTTTTACTAAAATACCATAGACTATGTAGCAAATAAAAGCACTTACAAGCACAAGTGCTTTTTTTGCTACAGCCTTAGTCTATGCTAAAATACAAAAGACTACAAGCCTAAATCAGCTCTCTTCTCTTCTTCACAACTGGTTTCCAGACGGTGCCATTAAAACGTCAAGGGAGACGTTCATTCAACCAGCTGCAAAATTTTCTGACATTTTCCCAACAAAGAAAAAATAGAAACAACTAAACATAGTTTCTCCTATTTTTTGTATCTCTTTTTGCATTATATGGCCATATAATAGCCATAAAAACTCTAATGATTGCAATGATTTCCCTGTACGTACATACCATGCAAAATAAACCTTGCATGTCTACATTAGCAATAGGCATACGGGTAAGCCTTTAAAGCGTGCTTGCTACATATAGACAGATACATAAATATCTACAAATCGAAATTTAGCTCTGATTAACATAAGTTTTCTCTGCCGTGTGCACACATATGGGAGACCTCTAAAATATACTGTAATAAAAACTAAATTTCGTTAGTTTAGAAAGAAACAAGGCGATGGTACACGTTATAGTGTGTTCTGTTGTTCTGCGTCGTACCATTAATCCGAATAATAAGCAACCACGTTTGAAACCGTATATGGGGAATTATCTCTAAATTAACTTGTACATTCACTAAGGAGAATCTTATAATATACGCACGTATGTAATATAGCAGTTCCAACATCAAACTCTTGCTGGAAAAGAACAAAAGCTTAAGTTAATGCAAAGTAACGTATAAGAATAATTTAGAAGTAAGTTGGATGTGAGTATCCCTTAAGCGGAATATTAAGCATCAGCATGTGTTATATGTTATATTCCCTATCTCACACTGTCTTGCCTACTTTAGAGTACGGAATACCTAATGATGCAAGTCACACGACATGACGACACAAAAGACCTTATAACTGATAGACTGGAAAAGCTGTAATACACGCCATGTTAAAAGCTAAAAAATTCTTGTGATTTTTGGGGCCTATTTTTTCGAAGGGACGAGTTTCTAAGGGAAATATT
>JAHZNG010001605.1:0-18798 GCA_027744375.1 Orchesellides sinensis | reverse complement strand
AAAATGCTTCGAGCTCCATTAATATCTGTCACTTACTTGTCTTGCAAGTACACCACTGTGATAGGTCACCCATGCCATACCACTTTAGCAGCCAAGAATCAATCTGTTATTCTTGGGCTTTCATCATCTCAAAAAGTCAGGATTTCTTCTGTACTAAGGATGTAGTATTGTTCACGCGTGGACCAACAAAATACTTCAGCTTTTTAAAACAAATCATATATTATGTGGCATTTTTCATACAATGCTATAAGCTGATTAAATGCCGGATACTGTGTTTGACATGAAGGTAAAAAGTTTGCTTTATTCATGTTGACTGTTGGTATATGTTTGTATTAGCTGAATAGCATTTTAAGTGATTAGGCTGGAGTTTAGTATTAAACTTTAAACTTAAACTCTCTATTGTATAATATATTATATAGCTTTATGACAGCTCAAGAAAAGTTACTTGTCAACTGGATCATTCAGACAGCCAAAGGAAAAGGATTCATAAAGCATTTAACATAGTTAATCCATATTACATAAGTTCCACTTGTTCCACTTGAACTAAACGGAAGATGTTTTAGTTGGCTTGCTTATTTGCTTGGAACGTATAATGTAAAGGAGAGCCAATTTTCAATCACTGTCAGTCGAATAGAATTGAGCCATGTCATTTTTCAATCTTGTTTTTAAAAAATATACGCATTTTTGCAATAATAGCGTAATAGAATAGTCTAGCTTCCACTTTAAAAAACAGGTTTTTATCCAAAGCTACATAAAGAGTTGAGTGTTTTGATGAGATTGAGTGTTGAATTACCCGTAAACAACATTTGTATCAATTAAGATTATATAAAAGGGTTTGGCATCATGAATAGCTTTATTATATTTTCAATAAAAAATCATATTGATTCCATGCACATTCCCACGATTTAGGCGTAGGTGGCATGTATTTTGGCTCTGTTCTAAATTCTTGTTAAATTCAATTTTTGAAAAAGGGGTACATATGTTTTCGATCAGACCTTTCACTTGTTCATGGATTGACAAGTAAATCCCATTTAAATTGAAGTATATTTATTTAAACATTTTTATGCATCATGGCAGATGGACTCATGCTAGGAAGGAAAGAGAAGGATAGAATACCAAAGTGTATTGTTCCGATGCATAACAATTAGTAAACACCATTTGGAAAAGTTTTATAACGTACTATAGATAGTTCACATGAGCTCTTTCTATCTTCTTCAGAATCCCCTCCAAGACTTTTCTTCTGAATTACGCACACCACACCACAAGCAACAGCGAGAAAGAGAAGTGACCGAGTAAGTTATATGCATATCATCTAAAAACGATGAGATCCATAAAAGGATCAAGGGGAACTGATATCCTGCCGGGGACAAATGGTACGGCTGTCTGAAAAAAGGTTGAGATCATTGAATGGAGATTCCTTTTTATTTCATTCTTCTTTACGAAAGCGAAATCTTGAAAGAATACGCACCAGATATCAGTTTTGACATGAGAGATATTCCGAACAGTAGGTTGTTTTTACAGTTAATATCACACCACAATATAAGTTTGAAAAAAATTGTGTTGTGATATGTAAGCGGTTTTTCAATACTGTTTCGATAGAAGTAGTCGAGTTTTCAAACTGCCTGTCTATAAACACAATTACATTTTGGAAGGCAGAGAGATTTGATCACACCAAGCAAGTTAATGTGGTCTCAGGTTGTGTTAAAAAGATTTTAAAAATTCTGGAGATGCAGATAAAAATATGCAGGTTTTATTATATGGACGGAGAGTTTCATAATGAAATACAATAGAAAGATCCTCTGGCATATGTACGGATATAACTAGCTTCGTACTAAAAAAGGTGACGTTATGGCTAGAGGGGATATGATAAAGAATCTATCTGATGCATGGAGAAACTATTTTTTATCATGCTACATACTCCATGAAAAAGTGACATTATCTTTAGTTATCATCTCAAAATTCGTTATTCCGAGTCAAAGTAAATTTTGTTTCTAGCTTGCAGTAACCGTATAAATATACTTGCGCTGTATGTATACGTAGAAATATAACTTTCATTGTGGGATAAGAATAATAGTAGCATTGTACATTATCTTTTTTCGTTTGAGAGTTGAATGCAGGTTAATTTCGAATGAAGAGCACAATAGCACGCAGAGAGTAACCAACACTCATTGTTTTAGTAAAGATTGCCATCCATAAATCAGAAAGATATGAGGGTTGGGTCTTTGAACACATCACTTGAATATTAGTAACCGGAATACGCAAACAACTTGGGTTAGTCTATCTTAGCGGGGATAAAAATCATGAGGTTGCAAAGCTTTATTTGATAATTTATACAAACAATAAAAAATAAATGTGGCTTCGCTACATGTTTAGTGCTGGATTGAAGCGTGATTCTTTGCAATTTCAAAAAATTGACGTAACGTTTATTAATGAGAAAAGAAATAGAAAATTTTATCTTGTATGCATCGGGATACTATGTACAATGGTGTCATGACTTATACTTTTACGCATTTGTTGCAAAACAGATTAGGTATCTCGGGTTTCATCTTATCTTTTGATTTTTAATTTTGGCCTAACCCTTGGTGTATGTAAGATATATGTACATATTACATACATATTCCAATCAAGCTACGTTTGTTAGATTTTATTACATTTCTATGTTACAGAAGATTGAAGATGAAGCTAAAAAAACACCTTTGCGTCTTTGCCGCAGTACTTATGTTGCATGTTACGGTTACTGCATCATGAAAACTAAAACGATGCAAGTTTAAAAGAAGCACGACCGTAGTAAATTTAGGTATATACCAAACAGATTTCGCATCTGTCACCAAAAAATCTCAGTCTTTTCATCGCTTTCTCACTTGTACTTTAATAGGTCACATTCATATACGCAACAGTAATACAAGCTTTTATGTGGGTGTTACTACACCGTTTACATTAAGACACGATCTGTCAACAAATCTCATGAAAAAAACACAATCCTTTCCAATTTTTTCCAAAGCCGCCAGGGTGTTTTTCATTTGTTTAGCAAACTGGGCCACAAAAATGTCAGTGAACCAGCCCTCATGAAACATTCCAACATACTCTAAATTTTCACATATATACATAGTTTTATATTCGGCTCGTCTCCAATGTATATTTATGTATGAGAATTTAATTATATACTCCTACTCTTTTTTCTTTTGATGTGTAGGTTTTGGTCGTATGTCTTCTTCTTGGTGGTCTGCTCTATCCCCTAATCCTCTTCGTTCCTCCAGCTCTTCCATACAAATTCCATGAAAGACTTACCTGGTGTGATGACAACAATGACACTAGTTCAGCCTCCACCGACACAATGGCTCATACTTCCTTTCTCGTTTCAAAGGACGTATATTCATCTAGCCGAACAAAGATAGCAACATCGTGTCTACCAAATCGGATCAATTGCACATCCTCCATGTCTGAAGTGATCACAAATGCCGTTGGTGGATGTTCCAACGGATGTGGTGGGAAGCTGATCATCTCTAACTGCAGTTACGAGTGTAACGAATCTCTGGTAAGTGAAAATCATAAGATGTATAACGAAAACGTACTGCTGCGCAAGAAATTCAATTTCTGCTCTTGTCACCGTAATCAAGCCAGACTTGTTTTTTGTCTCAAACCCGCAAGAAATCTGCAATTTTCTCAATTGTCATCGTTGCGTAGAAAAGAGTAAACATTGCATAATATATATCGTCTAGAAGAGGCATACAAACCCTTTTGATTTTTATGGTTTTGAGGTAAACGAACCAAATGCATCGACATGATCATATTTAAAACATCTTTAGTCGTTAGTTGTGGCCAGAATTCATTTGAGGTTTCACCATATCAAAATGGTAGGTTGTTGATAAAGTTCATATCATGACGTTGCGTTGTTGTAAATCATATATATAAACATAGTCTATCGATTTCAATACTATGTAATGTATACATATCCGCATGCACAAATGTGTTTGCATGTTACATTCATGATTCAGCTAAACACGGATGAGTGACTTCTAAAACCGCAGGAGAAAAATCAGGTCTCAAGTCAAGTGGAAACCGCAGAAGGATCGTTATAAGTTCTAACATTGCATTTTGTTTCCATCAGATAAAGATCCTCTTGATACTCACTTTTTTGCTGTTACTGCAATTGGCGGTGCCACCGCTGTCATGCACTCATTTGATGCTGATGCTACTACCAGTCAATAAGAAGATTATCTTCTCAGATATCGATTCTTTTCGGCAACGCTTTTTTTGCCTCCGTCTGCCAATCAACCATGTCAGGCAGATTGATTTCAAAATGTTTATAAATAGCTTGTCTGTAAGTGTAGTGCATCATACAAATAAGCCAAGGCAGCGTGCAAGGCATGGCATTACATGATAATAGGTTTGATGAGGTGTATCAGACCGAAAATTTGCTAAAGAAGATTGAAGTAAGAATACGAAATAGCATCACATCTTATAAGAATAAATCTCATCCATCATTCAAAGTAAGTGCTTCTTGTCAGATAATCATTATTGAAAAAGAAGTTGTTGAATTTGAAGGGATCTTTTACTGAATGTTTATTGTAGGAAACACCCTTCCAAAAGGATGCAAGGCCGGTATACCCTCTTGTACTAAAGCTTGTAAAAATATTTTCCACGAAATATGGACAGGCGTAATAATTTGGTTGGGGTAGAACATCCAGAATTTTATCACAAAGCATTTCACAGATGTGATTCGACTTAACATCCTTTAAAAGTTCAAAACGACTTGCTCAATTAAAGTGCATGCTAACCAAATTTGAAGGTCTTTGTGCTAGTCTGCAGGTCTAATCATAATGGACAAGTTATACCATACGTCATATACCTTGTCATCTTTCGTTCGATTTTGCAAATGTGCGTGGGAAGGTGTTGGTACTGATAAAAATGATGATGAGTCAAGTTGCTAAATTTACATACTTCTCAACCTAATGCAAAATGATCTTCAGCTTGGAAGATGAGGTTAAACATAAAAATTGTGAAGTAAATAGAGGACAGAAAGTAAGCTACCTCAAATAAAATATTCATAGAAAGTCTATATGTGAATTGTAAGTGTGTTTTCCATTTAGATTAGATAATCACCATCGAAGAAGAAGAAGAGTGAAATAGAGTGGAAAGTAAAACAGAGTAGCACATCATATTTACTACGTTGCGCAGTATATTCGATGTTATGACATGTTTTTGAAAATGGCATTAATTTACGTGTGTGGCACTTGTAAGCACTATGTAAACTGACTTGTGCACACATATGGCAAATCTTTCAAGGACCATTGAACCCCAAACAACCAGTCGTTAATATGATTATTGCCTGTCCATGCATCTGTGGGTTGTGATGTGATTTGTTTGATACAGCTCTCAAGACAGTCTTAGTGTCACCCTCATTAAAACAGTAGGGGGAAGAGGTTCTTTATCGACGGAGTGGATTAACATAATATCATTCTCTAGTTTTACTGATTGTTCACAGCACATGAATACGCACTCATAATATTCATTGTCATATAATAATTCTGCATGCATCATTACTGTGGCTAAGATCAGATATTAGATGTAATAAAATGAGCGAATACGTGAAGTTTGGTCCGTTCCGTATATTTTCTCTTTCTGCTTCCGAATCTTCATTTCTACCCACGCAACTCTATCGTTTTATCATTGGAGATTTTTCCATTAAATATTTATGACTGGCCATTATAAAGTTAATAAGGCGAGAGACAGCACAATGCTAAGTTGATTGATGCTATGAAGTTTTACCAGCGATTATATGAGTAGCAAGTAGCTGGGAGCCCATAAAGTGAATTGGAGGGTTGAGAGCACTTTATTCGTATATGGATGAAGATGTCATTTTGATTTGCGAGCAGTTATACGAACATGAAAGTTTCTAAAGGACACTTCAGTGCATATACTACCAGTAATAAAAATGCATTTCTCAATGAGTGGGACTGTCTTTATTCTTACAGTTTCTTGAAGCAGCCGAAGTACGGAATCGTTTCAGATCTTCCCCATCCCCATCCACATCGACCACAGAAGAGCCAAATTATGAGCTAATAGATACGCTTGTATCAGCAGCCCAAGTATCCCCAACGGAATATGAAGATTTACTTGAAGAAGGGGAAGATTTCCTGTTATCCGGTGCTCCACCTCATGTTTGTGTTAAGGATAATGCGGACTTTAAGTACGAGTCGCTTTGTTTTGCGTTTGACAAGGATATGCATGAAATAGCTTTACACGCCTCTGAATTATCGGGTTATGCAGATGAAGATGGGAAATGCCGCTATCCCCTTGTTGGTAAGCTAAGCTGATCCTTTTTGGCACGTATTTTTGTTTCCCTTACGGGATACCGTTTATAATGTGGTAAATATTCAGACTTGTTTTCACAAATAGTTTTGTGGGACATTACATGTTCTATGGAGGTGATACATTGCAACATTACGTTGTTTGTTTTGAATCCAAATTGGGTATTTTACGTATAATCTTAGAAACAATTTTTGTGTTACTCCTTCAGAGCTATTGTACTATAACAAACTTACTATACGATAACGATAAGCAGTGAAAAGGCTGGGCACCACTTTCACAACGCCTTTTTAAAAATGCACACGTGTAAAAGGCCTTGAATGGCATGACAGGATAATAATGTTTTTTGTGTATGCGTGTGTACTAATTCGGTTTTATTCCCTTGTTTTATGGCTCCGTTTCACCTTGACAAATCAATACTTTGCTTGTTATAGGACTGATTTTAAATTCACGTTGCTTGCATCGTGTCCCGTCTGTTGCAAATGTTATTTTCATGAAAATGGTTCAAGGCTAACTAAGAAAAGAGACATTTAATAATAATTCCATTTTCAAGATAGAAAGCTTGTTTTCTCCAGGAGCGTTTGCAGGTATATATTTAGTATAGGGAAAAGTCGAGTGCATAAAGAAATGCAATAGGCTTTCTTTTCCAACTTTATACTGCCGTGCATCACGCATGAAGACCATAATTTCATCAGAGACCAGTAGTTCTTTCTTTGATTTTCCAGAGGGCTTCATTTACACGTGAAACCTTGCTGCAATCAATAATTCACAACAAGTTTACTGTTCAAATCCATCAAAACTTTGACGTTTTCTACATTCACCGACAACTGCATAATTCTTATGCTGTACAGAAGTGTACTGTTGGTGTGTCGTACTTCCTTTACTGAATAAGTATGCCTCAAAGAAAATTGGTTAGCAAAGACGCATACTCTTCCATAGAACGTACAAAAAGTGCTAATCACGATCAGGAAATGCTTGGAAAAGAGGAAGCGGAAACAGAACCTGGTGTGGGGAAAATCTTAAATAGGTACATAGCCTGAGTGCACTTTGCGGAGAAAACGAAGTTACGATGTTTGGATGTTTAATACATTGCGACGAGTTCTCGTTTCCGCTCTTCCCTCATCTGAAAACAGTAAAATTCATATGCCTACATTAAATTCAATATTTTGCCTCTTAAAAACTAATTTACAATGCCGCAATACTAATGGAAATTACTTTATCCATAGTTTTACGGAAAATCATTGCTGTTCAAGTACGCACGAAGACAAATAGAAGAAAATTATTAAGATTCCATTTTAGCTTTTAGTAATTCCTTTTATTAGGCAGGCACGTTCCCAACTTGAGACCAGACACCATGCAGACTAGAAGATACTAATAAGCACATATGCAATGAGTTTTTGAAGTTTTGTTTTCTGGATCGGACCAGTAAAGCAAATGCATGCCAAAAGCGGCAGCTGTGCACACTGCTGGGTTTTTTAACTTTGTTAGTGCGTGCCTTATGAAACTTGGACGGAGCGAAAACACCCAACATAACACCGACAACTTGACATTTATATTTATAGCCTTCTGTGTCATAGTTCTCAGCAACAGATCTTTCCTACTTCTCCGAGAGAAAGAACCACATTACAAGAAACTATAGGGAAATCACATTAGTATTAGGAAGAGTAGGCGCGGCGGGCAGTTAAAGCTGTTAAAATGTGTCCTCCGTCGTTTTTATATGTCTCTTGCTGTTTCATACAACATGTTTGTGATCTCATAACTCCCACTTTAACAGCGACACTAATGAGGTCACCGCAAGTCAGCAAGCCCACTCGGAATATATTTAGTAAACAAATTTTTATTAGAGTTATGCACACCAGCAAAAAGTACATAATAAACTTTATATATGCATTGTTCATAGAGAGCTTGGAAAATTCTTACTAACTTTTATCCTGAAACTAGTGCTCTCCATATCGTAAACAGCATGAATTACATAAAAATTTGTCGTTCCTTTTATTCGTTAAAAGTGGAACTACATCGTAAAAAATGAACAAAGCAGGCAAGAACAACAACGTTCAAAGATAAGTTTACCAGAGCAGATACATAAAATGTTCAGCGATGAAAGGAGAAAAAATGGTTATATCATTTGGCCAGGATCTCTTTCTGGATTTTTTAACAAAGGCCCCAAGGCAGTTTTAATGGGCGTCTCATGAACATGCTCAACTAGCCAGTTCAAGGGTAATTAGCTAAAGCTATAGGCAACAATGAAATCATCGCATGACACAAATAAAAAATTAGCATTTTGAGCTTTATTCTCCACCAACTTGGAGTCTAATTGCAAATGATGTATGAATGCAACTAACGTGGAAAACACCCAGACGTTAGAAATGACCGGTACCACATATTTATGCATGTCTGTATTGAAGTGTAATACAATACTGTAAAACTTAGGTACAAACTAAAGTTGTGTTCCCCATTAAAACTCTGTTCTCCCCCATCATCCACCTTAAAAGCTATTTTGTCATTTTTACCTTCAGTAAACCTGAAAATGTTAAACTAAGCGAAATATTCCTATATAGTTTTAAAGCATAACATCTAATGTGATAAATACCCCATACACTTTATTTTTCAATTTCGATATTTTTCGATTGTAACTTTGAAAAACAGGCTGTTAACATGATTAATTGTGCGTGTAACAAATGAAGTTTTTCACAGCAACATACTTTTAAGCAACGTATTATTTTACTGGCACGTGTGCGTGGTCATAGTGTCATCATCTGCTTATGGCTGAAGTTTTGTACACATTAGTCACTTTGAAAAACACTTAATAGAACACATGCATACGGAAAAAGGCAAAAGGGTTAGGAAAGGTATCAAGCAAAACAATAAGTCATCCTTAAAAGCACATGCTCCTGGCTTTATGTGGTCATACATGGCCATGATGATCAACGATACGGTAGTAACGGTAGTGCCCATCGTCTGCCAGCACGATCATTATTTGTAACATGTGGTGGCTGTAATTAGAAAAGCCTCTGGGTAAACTAGCTGAACTGACAAACGGCGGAAGTAATAGTTTTTCCATTTATGCTCATGTATATGAGAAAGGGAACATGCACTCATAATCATATTGCGGATAGAAATATGTAGATGTATATTTTGAAGACAAAGTGGAAGGAGTAGGGAGCGTTACGGTGCGCTGTTTGGTATTTAATGTTAAATCTGCATCGCCAGCATCCCCCATTCTGTTTTTAAAGCTCTTATTTTTATTATTGTAAACAAGGGAATAAAATCGATTTGGGTATGAAATACTGCTTTACTTTTACTGTGGTAAAAGTCATTGTCACTGCTTGCCACTTGATAATGGGGGAAGAGAGCTGATCCTAGCATAAAGTATAAGCGAGCTTAATTTGACAAAAATTAGGGATAGAACTTTCAAATGTAATCCAAAGTCAAGAAAAGGCAAGATGGGAATGAAACGAGCCTAGAGGGACAATGATTGCGTTAAATGGAGCATAAAAATTGGAAATGGTTTCCTTAACTGCTTTTTAACTAGACAGTCACTTTATTGTCAAGCTAATTGATTTTTCGGGAAGGTGGACGAGTAGCAAAAGACAAATGAAGCGATATAAGTATACATGCACTGCACCGTACCCTATTAATAATTAAGCATATTACGTAGGTGTACTCTNGTAGGTGTACTCTTATTATCATAAATACGTATAGTTGATACAACCAAGCTCAAAGCTGAACTACGTTTAGGGGTTTGGTAACAGTCATTCTGCTTCTGGGAATAGTGTGTTTAAGGCAGGAGCTCATTAAGAGTGAGCAAATGAGACCGGTGAGTATTTTCTATTTTAGCCGTTTTACTGAGTCTTGGAAAGAGTCATACCCAAAAAGTATAAAATCTTATGAAATGGTTCATTTTCATTTCATGACACGCTCATTCTCATACTCATCATTCTTTTGTATTGAATTTCTTGAAGGTACAGAAGTTGTGGAAAGGAGTTTAAGTTGAGGGATCGGAAATGAAATGGCATAGCAAATTCATTTAGGTCACAAAGCCACAGGATTTAATTTACTATGACGAATGATTGAGCATGCATACAATGTAGCAAAAGTAATCCTCACCGCATAGCTTCGGGATAGGAGCTTTACTATTTTCAATATTATGAAGATGCGATCCAATCCTAAATGAAGTTTTTACAGAAGACACATACAAAAGCCCTTTAAAGTCAAGAATCCAAATAGAATATGGGAGACTCTAGAAAAAAGAGCAAGTCTCACAGGACGAAGACGTGTATTGCTGATTGTAACGAACTGAGGGAAGAAAACTTTTATCTTTAATCGTATTAAAGAGTATAGTTTGCAGGAAGTCTTTAGCAAGTGTAATAGCTATATGTTCTTGTTGAAAGTGAGTAGCTCCGAGTATTTCGCTGTCAGGACTTTCACTTACGTATATCTGGTTCGGTTGATTGCTGGATATTTTGCTGCGAGTACACGAAAAGTGTTACTTTTGCTGGTAGCAAAGCTTAATGTACGCGATTTGAATGACAATTGATATTGACTTAGTTTACTGTAGATGTTACCCAATTTTACTGCCAAAACTTAACCTACGATATACATACTCTTTGATTCGGGTGAAATGGAACGTATCAGCATTTTACTTTTAATGGCATGTCCTATTGTTGAGAATATGCTCATCTTATATCCGAAATTTCTACTATTCCATGCATTCGTACAAATTCAGTTCCATACCCAAATGAATCAGAGAGAGCCCACCTACCCTGTATCATATTACAGATAAAGAGATGAATAATATGTAGAAACCATATTATCTAATTTATCACCCAATGTAAGAAATACTATACTATAGCGTAATTTTTAGGCATAATGCATACATACATACATACATATACTTCATACTGAGTGTGTGGTATTTTATACCAACAACACATCTCTATATGTGTTTCTCATTCATTCAAATACCCTACAATAAGAGTATATTTTTTTCTGATTTGAAAAGGTTATTCAGAGAAGAAGCAAGAATTCCACCATCTTTTGTCCTGTTCTCCATTGTCTGCCCACTGTCACGTTTCATTGCAGTCTCCGATGGGACTCCTACGAGCCTGACCAGTGGACCTGCCAAAGTGATTACGTGCAATGGATTATCTCCTTTGTGCTCTTTGTCGCTATTCACTCGTTGGGGACGGTAAGTTCTATTCTTTAAAGTAGATGTGTATTATAGACTACAGAATATGCATTTGTAATGCAATAATGCTAAATACCCACAATGTAAAAAGTCACAAAAAATCTCTTTCAAGCACAAAATGTTTTGCTACAATTTCTAAATCTCACAACAATATGTACGTATATAATTTGCTAACATACGTTCCTTTTGTTACCCTTTCTTTTGTTTTCTGACAAATTAGATTTATAGAATTGTAAAGGATGTCGTAAGATCCCCACTCAGCTAGTTCATTAAGATCGCTTCCTATACTCACTACTTACCCTGTATGGTTTTTACATTTACAAGTAGTGAGTATATCCAATTGGTCAACTTAGTTACGTTGCATCGTCTCATGAATCATCATGTAATCATCCCTATTTCATTGCGGTTTTGTCTCTTGTTTACCTTTTACAGATGCTCTTGATCTCAGCAGCTGGACTGTTGAACTCTGCCATTCTATCCATGTCTCATGAGCACAGTGGATTTTTCGGCTGTCAATACACTTATGCCGCTTTGGGCTTTGGCCTTTGCTCCCCTGCCGTCACTTTCCTTTTCCAGCTCATTGAGTCGCTAGATATTCCATGGTAAGTTTATTGTAAAACTATGTGTTTCTCATGCATTATGCTATAAAATATGTAGAGTACGGTACCAAATCATATATGGGTGGTTTCCCAGACCATAACATAACCACAAGAAGTACACATGCTAACCGTATGAAATATCTCACGATAGACTTTTTGATCCATATGAACATAGATAGTTGTAGGGTTAAACGATTGCACTTGAGTTGTGCACATATTATGTAGGTTAGGTACCACTTTGTTAAGTAAGTTCTCCCTGAAAGCAATGTAACATAGGAAGTGAGTTGTAAAAATAAATAAATAAATGGTTCTGAAGGGCATATATCTCTTATTATCGGATAGAATGTGGTGCAATGAGAAAACCAGCAAAATGTACTTTCAACTTTGGCAGCGGTATCATCATCGCTATAATTATTAGGGCCCATTAGCCATTAGTCTTAATAAATAAATACGCATCATTCAAACCCATGTTTGTGCTTCCAGGTCTGACTAGCTTTTATGAAATGTTCAAACGCAAAAAATGGTATTTCATACATGGAACTGGTATTATATAGTTAGTGGAACATACAACATTTTTATAATTACTTCTACTACAATAACTGGTCAGTGAGAGGAAAAATGAACATTTAGTTCGTTAAATGTTTGTCTCTGTATTACTTTGCGGTTATGGACTAGAAAGACCTTCCGATCCGAAAAAGGACGGATGTTTATTGGATTTGTTGGACGGGTGATTAATGTATCATTTGCTACGAGATAATTGACCAGCAAGTGTATAAAAACTAGAATAATATTGAGATTCCAAATTGCCCTGTGTAATTTATCAACTTTTACTTATAAAAGTTGCAAGCCATCCACCCTAAATAAATCACTCTCAATTGCTTGTTAAATTTAGGGTTATGAATGCGAAATAAGTTAAAAGAAATGCCTGATCCTGTAGGTGTATAAAATGAAATGATTTGCCAGAGTCAATGCTGTTTTATCTCGCGTTATTAGAAATATTGAGCAGAACTACTAAGATTAAGATAGTTTTGAGTTCTTGGCTCATATATCCCATATCCACTAAACTTGGCTAAATGGGATATTTATGGGTAGAGCGTAAATTTAGTTGGAGCTTTAATGTTGAGAGAAAAGAGATGTGTTGAAGCGCACATAAAAACGAATGCAACTTCCTGAAACTCACCAGATGCATCTTATTTTTTCTAGACGATAAACTGTAAACTGCAGCAATAATGATTACATTCTCAACAGGATACACGTTCGGCGCTTTTTAGTGACTTTAACATCACAATCACACAAGTTGAAAATTGAAGGATGATAAGTATGCTCCATTATACAGTTCGTTCACAGCATGTATACAATGAAAAGGCAAAAAATTCTGACAATCGCATACGTATACATAAAATCACACACAGGCGTCTACCGTCCATATTTGGACGATCATGGCGCATCGTGTCGTCATCGTCGGGAAACGCTTAACACAATGCCAAGTTATTGCCTCCACAGGAAAAAGAACGAAAACGAGCACAACTGAAGAAATGATTTTTTAATAGAAACTATTTCAGTGCTTTATGGTCTAACAAGTGTCCAAATGAAAATTACTACACGCTTGTTATCTATATTCCTTTCCTTCCTTCTGCTATTATTATTTCATGCTGCATTGTTGCATTATTGCAAGCCTGCAGACAATGACCATAAATCCCACGATAGGAAGAAATGTAACATGATTGTAGAAATGAATGGAATTATTACATACAACTTTTTTATGATTTTTGGGAGTTCCAACTGAGATCAGATTTTTTATAATGGTGAATGAATATCTGCTTGTGTTGGTGCATTTCATATATTGTCAGTCAGACATGGTCGTTTCATTCTTTTGACAAGTGTAAAAATATTAGAGTGAGTTAAATTAAAGAGAAAGGCCGTGTTTTGTGGCTCGCTAACTGCAGCGTATATCCTAAATAGACCTTAACAAGCCCCTGTTTAAAATTTGATCTTAAATGCGATTGAGGTGAATGCTCGCCAAAAATCAGAAAGTACTCCATAAACTCTTATTTGAAAAAGATCGGACTTCCTGCGCCTCCGAAATGGAATGCCAGGCAGATAAACGTAAATCATTATGCTACTTATTGATATCCAACAGGATGGAACAAGAGCTAATCGTAATCATAATAATAACAATGCCGCTGGTGACTGTAAATAAACAGGAAAGAAAAAGTTACGCATTGGAAAAGGCGTAATAATCGTCTGTAGATAGTATTTTTCATTGTATTCATACTTATGAACGAACACGATATTTTTTCGAGGTGGGGAAGATGCCATAAATATAAATGTATCTGTTTTTCTGACAGATTAAAAAGGTGTATGTCGTTACGAACCGATATTAACGTGCTCAGCATGATCATTCATAGGCAAAAAATTGTACGTGTATTATGGTAATATGCAGGTGTAAATATTGTTAAGCTAAAAAAGACAAATGAACGTTGGTCGAAGCCAAATCTTTTAATGCATATAGGTGATATAAAGACAGGCAAAAAGCCGGGATACGGTAACAAGTGTAAAAACGTAAATTCATCCAGCTGGAACCATTTTTATTGTCTGTAAATTATTACATACATCCATAATGTGTACCATATGAATCTAGAATCTTCCTCCCATAATGTACGACTTTACAGAATTGTACTTCAGGTAAAAGTGGTGCTGGTGATATAATGAGCATTTTAAAGAGAAAAGCGTAATAATATAGGTGTGAGCAAGAATTCCTGGTAGATGATACGTTCCCCCAGTCTCCATTGATAATTTTGGATTAGTTAGCGTTATTTAAGATAGTTCCACAAGTACAATGACGAAGTGAATGAACACGGATTATTTTACGGCCTAGTGGCCACCCTATGAATACTATCAACTATTCCATAACGATGCCATACACGTGTGAGAGTGTGTGCGATATACGATTCTGAATCGAAATCGGCTTTGTGGTCGAGTGAGTGAGAAACATATTTTTGTAGGCGGATTCAAGTGATTATCCTGAGACAGGGATGAGACATCATTAGTAGTACTTGTTACAAAATGATTTTTTGTATTACTTACGCACAAAAACATTAATGAAGTCTAAATGTGAATAACAGTGATGTTTTTGTTGAAGTTGTACCTATCATTCAAATGTACGCATAATGATGCTGATAGAGTTAATTTGGCACATTATGTTGTCAGTTGTCACTTTGTCACAAAGGTGATTCGAAATACTTAAAACGGATTTAAGAGGTGTTAGTAATTAGGATAAGCTACAATAAGCTTTTCACAGCAGTAATGAGTCTCATGGTAGTATACGAAGCATAGTTATGTATGTGTATAGATGTATAGGTATGTATGTATGTCTATAAATGATATCTAGATAATATTACTGGAGAAAATTTTTGTTTGCTTTCAGGAATCTTCATTACATCGTCGCATACTCAATCTGGCTGCTAGCTTCAGCCCTGCTTGCAATCTGTCTTCCCTACCACGCTGAGTGGGTACCAAAACCTGGAACTGTCCGTCCAATGCTTTGCCGGTGGACTTTACGAGGCCATACGTCTCTATTCTTCGTTCTTATTGTTATCCTGGGTGCTCTTCAGTGTTTGCTGGATGTTTTGGCTTTCCACCAAATTGTATCTGTAGGAGGATCCTTGTTCCTAATTGCACTTGGTGCTTCCGCTGTTGTGGGACCAGCTTTGATCTTTGTGTGTCGAGTAGAAAGAGTCATTGACTACTGTGGTCATCAGCATATTTTTGCCATTGCCCTTGTCGTCTTCTCCTTGCAGTTTACAGGTATAGTACAACGCTTCCTGCCGATTAAAAAGCGATTACCCATGCGTCCTAATGATGATTTGATGATAATAATGCTATTTATTCTCCATTGCTTTAAACTCTATATATATACAAATGCACCAATGACATGCCAGAAATCGAAAAGCTTTATATTTTTGCATCATTTTCAGAATACACAATTATGAGAATTACTCGTTATAGTTTTCCACACAGGAGGTTCTTAATATTATTGTTTTTCGTCTAGGTAGTATTCCAATATATTCATAAACATATTAGGTACGAACGAGGCAGTCATTTTTCGTAATAGTAAGTTCTAAACCATGAAATTAAGAGATAATGACTACATTTTTGCATTTTACCGACAATTGAACGATTGTTTTTGTATCTTTCATGCAATAACCTGCTTGTAAGTTATAAATTTTTCTCACGAGGATTTGGGATCTGTATAAGTTCTTTCCAATTCGCCTCATGTTATATGTTATTTCGAGGTGAAATAGTCTTTGAAATCAACATTTTAGCATAATGCGCGTAACAATATACATACATACTTACCTAAGTATTAAAGGATATATTACATTGCTAACTCAAGTTTAGAATCAGAGTCTATCCGAAAAAACTTGATGCAGTGCAGGTTTTTATAAATTACTTTCAGTAGCAATTATGAGTTTTTATAACCACATAGCGAAGCTTCCATTGGGATAATGGGCCTATCAATCATTTTAAACCGTGTAAAAGCAACTTTGTATTTTACCAACTTGCATAGTATACTATGTAAGATTTTACCTCGTCCACGAATACAATACGAAGTAATACATATGTACTTATATATATGAAGCAAATGTAGGCGGAAGTTGGTTTTCATGCAAGATGTAATATTATGATGAGAACTTTTTTAAAGTTATGAATTTACATTTGGAATGAAGTAAAATGTGTATTCAAGCTCACTTGCTTACTCACGCTCGCGCTCTTGCTTTTATAGATAAGCAGTGAATAAGTGAATACATACTCTGAATACTATATAATATTTACTTAATAATGTCGGACTCAGACTCTTTCCTGGACTAGGACGATGAGTTGATGAGTATTATGTAAAATACAAGTTTTTGTATATAACTTCATTCTTTATTTCTATTCATTTTAGTTTAGTTTAAAAAGCTTTTTATGCCTGTATTGAAGAGAACGTGTACTTTGCCATCGTATCATGAGCTAATCGCTCGAAATTGGCAGTTGGCTATGAGTAGTGTTTGAAAAACCTAATTTAATTACTAGAATTATCACCTTTTGATGTTGTGTATCTGCCTACAAAGCGTGACGAGACATGAGCAGTTCAATTACAGGAACATGGTGCAATTAGTGTCAGGATATAATGATTGTTGCGTTTATCATTGCTGAAGATCAGGGTTCAAAAAGGTTTATTTTATGCAGTGTGGCTGTTATTATATACACGCATGCCATGTAAAGTACAATACATATGAAAAGAAGCATTTAGAAGCTCACTAAGACTGATGAAACCTATGTACCTAGTAATATCACATGGATAATGTTCGCTTATGACAAAGAACATACCAAAAGCGATTTCCATCTCTAAATTTAAAGTGAACACAAACTTAAGGTTACATTTAAACAGATTTTTGCAAATATGGGTAGACGTTTCACTTAACTCACTCACTAGTCTCATCTTTCTCAGCTATAAAGGCTTTTATGTGTTTTCTTATTGCACACATTTTCAGCAATATGTGCAAAATTAGGATTGACATTTCAGTCCATTTGGCCTTTTATGAATTTATTCAATTAGCTGCATGATGACTTCATGCCCATAAAGTAAGTGAAAGATGGCTTAGGACTTAAAATATGTGTCACGAACGAGAACGCCAACCCTTTGAGTTGACATGTAGAGACTCTTCATAAATTATTTTCATTCAGTAAAGAGTTTGCAAAATTGATATCTCATGAGAGTGTGGAATATTATTTGCTCAGACTAAAAGACTAAGTTCGTATGTCCTATTCCATTCTTTCATTGCCCTTTTCCTTATTCCAGAATAAGCTTTCAGGGATATAGGTAACATACACAATGGTTTGCTTTATCCACCGAAACTTTCACTATACAGCATGTCTAATATAAATTCAATCTTTTAATCCTTTTGCTCTTACCGAACAGTATTCATTTGTTGTCACTAGAAGCTTGTGAGGAAATAAAGTATTTTAGCATGCAGAAAATTACATATGCAAAACGTGTATACGTAGAATAGAAGCAAATTACAATATCAAATCAAACAAGTCTTTTGTGTGCAATATGGCGCGAATACAAAAAAGGAACCAACATAATATACGTAAATTCAATTTATTTCTTTTATATGTACTTTTTATGGGTATTCAAGGATATAACATTAATAGGAGATTTTTTCTTCACACCAATCCAGAACTGCCTCACAGTCACACATAGCATCGTTACTTAAAAATCGATTTCATATGTTGTATGTTGGATGTATCAATAATGAATAAAAGAATAATGCTTTCACCTCTTTTACGTAACTGAATTCAAAGTCGCATTTTCATATTGCGGCAATAACGAAAATCCATCCCATGCTTTAAAAATGCTATGCAATTGTTTGCTCTGACTGAATACGTATGTGACATTGTTAAATTCTTAGATATAATCAACAATTTCATATATAAAATAACTGCAGTCAGACATCTGCACTTAAAGCTTTCATATGCATATCCCAAATTCCTTGATATGTCCCGTTTTAATTCTTTGAATTTTTTCAAAGTACCTTGTACCGACCGAAGCTGACTTAATATATTTTTAATCTTTCAGGCTATGCTTATCTTACTGGATCTGAGGCAGAATGGAGTATTCTACTGAAGGCAATGGACACCTTTTCAATTCTCATG
>JAHZNG010001604.1:0-14042 GCA_027744375.1 Orchesellides sinensis | reverse complement strand
AGGCTAGCGGATTTCGGTCAAAACGGATTTTTTCCGATCGGATTAACTCCTGACACGCTTTTCAAGTGGGAGGTTTAATTATTTTTCTGCATTTGATACATATGTTTGGACGTCCCTTATCTTTGTGATGGTGCTCTCAACGTTAATTTTAGCAATGGAAGTAAACGATCGGTCGGTGGAATCCTCAAAAGATCAACGTCATAAAACTTCTCATTCAAATACACGTGTAACTATTCCGGTTTCCGTACTTTTTGAGCAAGGATTTGAACTTAATGGCAAAGCCAGCAAGAAACTGGTTTTAGTGTCTTGGCTATTAATGGGGTTGGTCATAAGTAACGCCTACAAGGAAACAATATTACAATGTTGACTGCTTCGATTCCTCCTGTACCAATAGAGTATTTTGAATTTACTCTATTGTCGATGAGGCTCCAGTAGTTGGATATTATGGAAGTGATTCTCTTTGGGTGGAGGAATTGAAAATCGATGAAGAACTTCAGCCATGGGAACAGGAATATTTGGAATCATCAATATCTTCTACACCGTTGCTAGCGGATTTATTGGAACAATATATACTGACTAAAAATATCATCAACAGAACAAATTAAAAAACCAAATTTACAATTTTACGAATGAGAACGTTTAAATATAACGGGTTCTCCGAATACGGTGCTTGATAAGTATCTCAACTACATCATCAGTTGTAATAAGTCTGCATTTGTTAGTTGGTCAGACAGTGGACATCTACCGTCTACCGCAGTACGTTCACGTTGCAACGTCTACTTCGACAAAAGAGTATGGACTCAAAATCAGGCTCCCCTGGGGCCATTGTTGTTGGCAAAGAAACAGTTTATAAAAGGCGGAAGACCTGGTCGGTAACTCATGTAACAGTGCCTGGTGAAACAGTCTTTAAAAGATTAGCTGGAATATTGAATTCTGGGATTGCTACACAGTGGACAGCATGGGAAACACTGATTCGAAGCTACCATGATGTGATGTCTGCAAAGCAAAATGAAGATTTGATGCCACGAAAATTAAAAATGAATGACAACATTGTGGTAGTTTTTTATGTTCACTTTTTGCTTTTGGCTTTGTCAGGAGTTAGTTTGCTAATGGAATACTTATCGCCTGTAATAGGCGTGCTTTGTGCACTGGCTGGGGTTTTAATGAAATCGTTGATATTTACGAATCCCAACAATGCAACAA
This sequence comes from Orchesellides sinensis, assembly GCA_027744375.1. Lineage (NCBI taxonomy): Eukaryota > Metazoa > Arthropoda > Collembola > Entomobryomorpha > Orchesellidae > Orchesellides > Orchesellides sinensis. Next base: position 12,839 of record JAHZNG010001604.1, on the reverse strand, counting down.
TGTTATGAGTTTTTGTATATCATGACATACGTCTCGTTAAATCTATACAAATATTATGCAAGGCATAAGCAATAGTAATATGCATTTGCAAGTACTTTGAAACCGGAATTCATTTTTATTTTGTCGCTAATCTTTTTTTATCATTAATTTATTTTATTACTTTCACAAAATGTATTATGATTAGCTTTATATACGAATACCCCTATCATGACACATGATAAACTGTATAAATGTCGATAGATGAAGTAAAACGGTTTAAACGATCTTAACATCATTACAAAATTATTCAAATATTAACGAATCATGTAACGCAACAAAACTACCCTTTGTAGCACACCGTTAATTACCGATGTAATGTTACATAAACATAACTATTGCACTTATTTGTAACAAACATAAACATACTAAAGTTTGACAATTCATGGTAACCTCTAACATATAATACGCTTTAAATTTTTATTTGTCTACATTGCAGTCCACCGAATGTAGAATAAGCTGCCACCAATCTAATAATCAAGGTTTTCGTATAACTACAAATGTAAATGTAAATACAATTTTAAATCAAGTAAAGGAACTATCACATTAAGTGTTGACATTAATGCCTGTCTGACCTTGTAACACTGAAAATAAACTACCTAAACATCTCCACGGCAGTAGACTAGTAGAACATGAATTAGTTATACATTTACGTGAATTTAATACTGCAGTCATAATAGCAATTTACTTGTTGGAAATTGATTGCATGCTGAACTAATATATTATGCATGTGTTTAAGACGAACTAAACTCAACAATATTTTTAAAACTATGATAAAACCTTAGTAGAGCTAGAACAACACTTTACAACCTACATACATTATTACACCTTCTCCCTTCATATAACAAACCATTTTTTTAAAACTCTGTAATGTAACGATTACACTTTTCATCATTGCAATGGCTTCTCAAAGAATCGAAACCTTTAACACTGTACAAATGCGTTTGAATAGACTCATCATAACCATATTTAACATTTCAAATTACATCGAAAGACATTTAAAACATTAAGTCATATTATTATACACTTTAAGTATTTTTATATACAAAATTACTAAAACCTTCACTTTTTTTCTGGAATAATAATGTAAACCTTGATTTAAACAGAGTACTTTATGTACTCAATGACGTATTTATATCTTCTGCATGGAAAATGAGTGAACTGTCATTTTTATTATATTCTCCACATTTTATCGTCACTATTGTTTGTAAATTTGATGCATACAACATGATTTGAAGTCTTAATCTAATTACAATGAGCCATTTGAAATGTTTAACCAGAGTGCATTTGATAATAAGACCCTGCGACAAAAGCAAAAAATCATAGTGATTTCAACTTACGAATTCGCTCAGGAAAAATTCATCGAAATTGCAACATTTCTTTCATTGAAGGGTTAATAAGTAAAAGTAGGTTGAGAAATAATCTATGGAATCAGCTTCCGGAAACAATTCGCTCTCATACTACCTCTGTATGAGTTTTTTACCTTTCTTCTCTAAGCTTCGTGTATCAAAACAAACCAAAGTATTCTGCAAAAGCACAGATTGAGTGTAGCTCTACTGTAATCCATCAAGGCCAAATTGTATCCTTTCATGCTTGCTCTATCTGTTACAAAAAAGTTTTTCCAATCCAATTTCAATTTTGTTACCTTCGTTGTTGCTCTCAGCTTAAGTGAAAACTCACTAAATTGAAAAAGAAAGAAAACTTAAAGAAAATACTTCCACATTCGACAAGTACAAAGAATTTTATATAAATTTTCCTTTTCCATCAAAATTTCAAGGTTTATTGTAAATTACGACTGTCGGAAAACTTGAGTAACAATCAGACAACGTATTGTAGCCTTATCATGTTCACAAACTACTTCAAAATGAGGAACAGATCACGACGCAATTGGAGTTCATTTTAGGAACGGTTGGAGGAAAAAAGCAATGCATGTAGTAAATAATTCTATGATGTTTGTCTAAGCTCACTTTCATTCTATAAAGCAATTCGAGATAAGTTTGGGAGTTTTTGCAGACATGGCGAAAGAAAGTAAAGTTTTACATAATATGTATAGTATGGAATACAGCCATTGCTCTTGATACTATATTACTTCGCTGTAGGAATCTACATGGAAAATTTTATCAAATGGGATATAATGATTTTCCAGGCGAAGTGTGAAAGCATAAAACACGAAACAATACTCTGAATAATGATTACTACTGCATGGAGAGAAAGAGAGAGAAAGCAAGAGAGTCACTCATGCATGCTGGGGATTCGTGATGCCTCACAATAAAAGTCAACTGATTGTAACACCACACGTAAATATATTTTATGTATTTTTACAACAGTCTCGTCCAATTTCCCCTTTTTCTCCAAACTTTTTCGGAAGTTGGAGGAAAAAACATGATGCTTCATCCAATTTCTCTCTTATTTTTTGCCCTTTCCTCTCCCAACCAGCACCTTTCCCTTCACCTCACTTTTCCACTCATTCTCCAAGAAAATTAGGAAAGGAATGGGGTGCATCATATATGCTCTTAAAGGCAACCAAATTGAAAATAAATACTGAGCTAGTTTTTTTCGAGTTTTTGAAGGAGAAAGGATACATACATATACAATAAACTTTAGAAAAAGGAAACTGGGTAAATTTTTATGACAGAGTTATCTCTCCTTGCCTTGCGGCCGACAAAGATAAATTGATTGCATGTAAAACACGTTTTTGAAAAGGTGGCATTGTTGTAAAAACCTACTGTACTTTATCATCATAACCACCATCATACTTTATCATTTCAATTCGTCCTGCCTTTAAATATGTTCACTCTACTATACTATAACAGTTTTAAAATATGTTTTGCACAAAAAGACAAGTGATATTGAATTTGCCTGGCTCTCTCTCTTCATTCATTCCTCTCTCGTATCTTAATTTCTCAAGTGTGGTTTGAGGCTTGTCTTCTCTTTTGTCACACTGTCAGGAAAAACCTTGACCTGACTCTCTGACTTTTGGCTCTCCATATTATGTACGAACTCTTTAAACGAATATGCCAACTGGGAATGACATGTAAAAGTTTTTTTCGACTACACAAGTCCAGAACAACAATGCAAGACTCCAATATGTCAGCCTTGGCCTTTGTCAACTTCAGTCATATTTAATAATTGGCTACATGCTACTTCTTGCCACACAAAGCTTTTATAACGTTGCAACAACAATACCATTCAGTAATATTCAATTTGGCAAAAACATGTTGTATTCTAGATATACCATTAAAACATCCAACGTCGTCACTATGCTATATCCTGTAAGCAATTAACTTTCTTATCTCTTCTATACAAACTTTCACTCTGCTTAGTTTTACATTGAAATGGAGAAATTATAGTTGTGATAATTTCAAAATAATAATATGTTTATATAGCAGATGGTAGCAAAAAGCTGTGTTTTTATTTTAACCTTGTACTTTATGGTAGAATTCATAAATGCTCATTCACCCATGTAAAAACATTCCAAACTCGAATAATCAAACAATACCCTTTTAGTAAATATTAATAAATTGAGATGAATTAAGTAGATTTCAAATGTAAACATGTATTTCGATCGTTTTTCAGCTGTAAAAACATTTTATGCTTCAGAGTTAAGTCTGCTCTAGTTGGCAACAAGTTTTGTTTGATGTATATACTATATATTTGATGTTAAATAGTCTTTCAACTTTCCAGTTTTTCTTTACAACTGGAACAAAAACAAGTGTATTTAAATATCAAAGCTAGAGAATCACAAGGTCGCTGCTTTATGATTATTTTGCAGAGTTTAGAATATCAATCATATCAACTTACACGAATACGAGTCCCTGTTGCATGAATTCTTGTATCTACATGACTGTTAATTAGATTTTGTAATGATTGCTTGAGTTTTTAATTTGTATTTGACTGCTTGTGTAAATATTTTATGAATTCGAATACACATTCTACAACAATTGTAGTTTTGCTCATGCTATAATAACAAAATGATTTACGGTTCATAGTATATAATATCTGCGAACTATATGTAGATTAAATTACATGTTAGCTTGACCATCAACAAAGCACCTTCTAAAATGATGAGTTTCGACACACAAACAACAAACTTTGACTACATGTGTGTGTGGGGTTGTTAATTAATTTTGTTATTATTACGTATTCGTTCTAGATACTATTCATTATGTACATGTTTACGCACACGGAGAAATTTAATACACACGATTATTCAGCACCGACATAAAAAACAAATGGAAACAAACATAAAAAATAGCTTTTCATAGTAATAACGATAAGATGCGTTCTTTTTTCCTAATTACTATCAATTAGAGTCCTCCATTGTACGCATAGTCAGCCTTGTTGTGCATTATCAACTTGTTGTCCACAAAGTAGAAAGAGTCCGACCGGGTTTCAAATGGAGCCGTTATCATTTCACTCACTGAAAATAGAAACAGACATTATTTGGTCAAATTAAATTGTAATAACCCATTCCGTTTTACTACGCCAAAACGATTGAAGAAAGGATATCATCAAAGTTTTGGAAATGAAAATAAAATCGATGAAACGCCATATATACAATGCAATATATACAATGTTGAAGGTGTATACTAGGTATTTCAACGGGTTCTATAATGTACACGTGGCCTGGCAAATAGAGCTAAATATCAAAGGCCAATATTACTATCATTATCACCATCGTCACACAGATAAGGTCTGAAAATCCTTTCACTAAAGAAATAAGAACTTTTTCTTTAGAGGATATGACGTCAACGGGTGTAATTTCAAGGATAAACACTGATCGTATTATACATATGCATAGGTACGTATTGACAAAGCACGTAGTTTATTTGTCGAAAAAAACTAATATAATGATATTGTGTGAAGATTTATTCTATTAAATGTATATTGCATATATATACAACTGCTTTTTCGTACTCTACCTTAAATACACGAAACAGAAAGATTAAAGTTGAATTAAACTGTTTTTAATAAAGGTGATGGTAGGACGGTTAATTTTACTGGCACATTTTATTACGCTTTCTACATAGGTTCAGCCCAGAGACATGGCATGATAATGTGCTATTTACATGCATTAGAATTACGACAACAGTAATGTGGCATTTGATAATTGTCTACGTAAAAAAAATTCGATAAAGGCTAATTAAGATAATAGCTTTTGTGGTTTGGAGGTGTTTTGTGTGAACTGATTTAGTTGTCCATTAGAGAAGTATTAAACCGTATTTATTTATTTAACAGGCACTATTTAATAAAAATATTCATCTGTAGGTAGTTTAACAACCAGCATATTCCATCCATACTAATGTTACTCTCTGATGCCTGCCATAGTCATGAGTCAGAGTCATAAGTTTTATTACGTATCAGTAGAAATTTTTAACGGTCACGATGCCTGCACTTAAAAGTATTAACTTGAACAGAAAATACAGAAGACAGGATGATCGATTTTGAAAAGGTTGTTACATAAACTACTGCCATAATAACAAGCAACAAGGAATTCGTTTTGTATTATGTCTACTAGGCATGCACGTCTTTCTTTATATGAAACAACGCCCATGAATATGAGAGGCATATACCTACATATGTATGTATGTAGTACGTTTACAGTTCTGGATGACATTGAACTATTTGCTTCTAAACTTCCATTGCTTCACTAGTCATTTAGTCAAGTTATTATGTAATTTAGAGTTCGTCAACTTACGTCGCCCCAACAATTTTTAGCCGGAGAAATTGCGGGGTGAACTGGTAGCGAACAAAACGTCCCGCATTAGGATCAATGTCCTCCTCGCTCTCTTGGCAGTCCCGTAAGTCTGCAACATTCAATCAATACAAGGAGAAATTTAATGACAGAAACACCAAATGAATAGGAACATGCATACTGCATACTTTTATGTACATACTCTAGCTCATTAACATTATGAGTTGCAGTTCATTCGTATCCCTATTGTACTTTTTGAGAATGTTTTTTCAGACTTGTGCTAGAAAATATCAAATATTACTACAACAGAACACTAATGGATTTTGACCACGTTCGCTTGTTTGTTCGTCATCTTTTGTGCAGCATTTTCATTACTATTTTCATGAATTTTTTTTCTTTTTACTTTACAAACCCAAGCCAGAGAAAGTACAGTGTTCGAGGAACTTTCTTACAAAACTTTCACTCCGCTTTCACCCCACCACCTGTTTAGGCAACTTACTTTCTCCGCTTTTTTAATATTTTCTTTATTGGAACAAGAGAAAAATACAACTTTTGTGGATGCAAGTGTAAAAGAAATGAACTTACCCGTTGGTTTGGCGATCTCAAAAAGTACCGTGTTCGTCTTCATATCTCGAATTTTAAACCGGGTAAAGTCGATCTCGTAAATGTTCTCCTCCGGTTTACAAAGGTAGTCTACAAACGAAAAAAAGAAAAAAACATGAATTGAAACCCATAACAAAACTTTATATTGCCTTATGTACATAATGAAACATGAAAGAAATGATCCTGTTATGCTAATTCACCTCTTCCTTCCGCTGTTTCAAATATACTAACCTCATTTGCATTCCACTCATGAAATAAAAACTTTCTCTCCTACGTTCTCTTCTCTCCTTGTAAAAAAAGTTTCATTCAGAAATGAACAAATTGTAAAATATTATGTAACATAATAACAACTATACAGAAAACCGTGTAGCATATGTCTTTTAAGAAAATGAATTGGCGTGTGGATAAAGTAAGAACGGTGGTTACAAACAAGCCTTTATTACCCTTTATTACATGGTATACTGCATATTACAACGATTCTCTCGTCTCATCTAGCCTAATTCAATGAACGACCCCGGTACTTTAGCCTCACGTCGTCATAAACAAAGAGACGGAGAAGAAAAAGGTTGCTACCAAGAAAAAAAAGATGCTGAGTGAGTGAGTTCAAAACTAGTCGACAGGGTAATCGAATAAGAAAGATGCCTCTGCCCATTGGGTAATCTTATCTACACGATGATATGAAGCCTAACACACAAGATGTCGACTTCGACCTAGTCTGCCATTGCCAGCGAAGCAGTTATACAGTTATACAAATACACACACGCCATGTTCGAAACTTTACAGATATCATTTTGAACGAGTCATTTCTGTTCTAGTGCTCCTCTCTTTGCTCCCAGTTTTATTCCCTGAAATAATAAAATCCATTACGTGTAACCTAACCTGATCTTTCTTGTGGGTAAAAAGTAGCAAGTACGAGAGAGAGAGTAAATGCAATGAGATGCATGCATTGGGAATGGGAACAAAAAGAAAAATATACAGTCTCATTTCAACCTCCTTACTTTTGTTTTTCGCTTTCTATTTCTTCCGTAGTACAATTTTGAGGAAAACCAAGTAAATTCTCTATAAAGCATATAATATAAGTAAGTTCTCTGCAGCCACGTTTTTTTGTGTGTCATGAGACTTCAACTTATTACATTCTCCAGCCCTGGGGAGCTCTTCCAGTGTGCCACAACAGACCACATTTATCTCCAGCTCCCATTTCTACAGAGAAGTTGCCGAAAATTTATGCGACCTTAGTCAAATCAAAAGTTGAACCTAAAGTACACACATCACTACATTTTCTTCTTGGAAGAAGCATTTTTGGTGGTGAGATCAAGTTTCATGTTGCCAATATACCTAACCAAATGTGTGGTACGATTTGGTGAACACGTAAGTAATAATGTATTCTTTACGAGATGACTATGACTCATATATTGTATGCCTTATACCATAAATAAATCGGCTTTATTGCTACGACTGCACTGGCACAAAATAATTGCATTTCCACCACGCTACCCCCATCTTCCCAATGGCAAAATACCACCGTAAATCTGTGTAAAATACTTAACATTTTGCAGCCGTCTTAAATAATCAAGCGTCTCTCAGTAGGGGGTCGGGGTTGTTCTATTTCATCAATACAAAACACTACCTGTTCGCTTTACTTTGAAGGAAAAAAAAATTTAAGTGATGCTGCCACACGACTGCTAAAAAAGCACATATAGTTTACTGCCACTGTTTCACTTGCCATTTCATTTCATGAGACAAGCAAAAATAGAGGGGAGGATAGATCCTCCCTTTCGCTGAGCATCGTTTACTATGGCACTTGTATGACCAGAAAAGTGCTATTAGTTGAATCTGCAGAGAGCACTTTGGTATTACGTATTACAAGACAACAAAAAGTTAGCTCTTCTGAGAAAAAAAGTCAAGTGTCATTTGACCATTATATGTATACCTCTCACTACAGCAAACCTTATAATATCTCACCTGCTGCTTATTAACAAAGAAAAAAACTTGAATGATATACATGTTATTAATATCCATACGCTTTGTATATGTCGTGCCGCTTGGGCTTTTCAAATAGCATCGTTTTATTAGCGTTGTATGGGAATACTATAAAAAAACCTTAGTACCATAATAAAAATTTAATATTTATTGGGAGACTGCTTCATACGTAACTAAAAGTGTAGGTCAAAGTATATAACCCATGCAGAATTACGTCATCAGAAATAAATCGTCCGCCCCAGGTAGCCGTTTTACCTGTGGAGTTTATTGTATGTTACCTCATAAATGAAGCATTGTGGCTGCCTGAGGGTTAAACCTATATGCATACTGTAATGCATTTTGTATGAGGTGGCATAAAATAATTTTTTTTTACAAACGGAATGCATGTTTATTAATATGCATGAAAAAATACAATCATCATGAAACTCCCAAAACTTTCCAATAAAATACGTCAACCTTGGTGGAAGTGGAAGATAAGGGAATGAAAAGGGTAATGTGATGTGCTATATGATTATGAACACTGAATTATATTGCAGAAAATGAGTGCTTACGCAGTGTTACACCAAATTGGATATGGACATAAAAAACTTAAACTTACGAATGCTGATTAAATTTAACCTGATGCTGCTTTACCTTTTGCGCTTTATATGTGAGCCTATGTGTTCATTATATAATGTTTTATCTAACATACCTAACTTAATCATACCATTTCTAACGCCGGTTATTCATACTTTATAATTATACATGGTTTTTATGACTGTAATCAATAATAATTCTTCTACGGACATGCTATACAATCATCATCCCATTACGTCTTTACAAATTATTGAACTTTGTTAAAGAAAAGCCTAATCTCTTCTTTATACTTTTCTTAGCGAAATTCTTTTGAATTTTGGCCATGTCTAGAGTTACTACACATGCAGTCGTTAAAGCGATGTATGTTCATTCCACAGTTCCACAAAAGGAATCGCTGAATCTTTTGTTATTAGTTCTTGTTTCTGCTAAATTAAATCTCGTAATAATCATGTAAGGGGAAGAAGAATGAATGATATGCCGACAAGAGTGAAATGAGATGAAATTAATATCAGAATTTCGAATGCCAAACTTACTTTCAGTAACTTTGTTGAGCCGGAGAACATCCTCAGGGCTGATGTATTCCTTTTTGAGAAGTTGCTCTTCTGCAAACGAGACAAAAACATATTTAATATTTTACAAAATGAAGAAAACTTTTACTTGTAACACTATAACTTCATAAATATTTTATTAAGATTCAACTATAAGATATTTTCTAGTCTGAAAGCTATTTATAAAACATAAATATAAAAGTTCATATGATGAAAAAGCATTCAAGCGTGGTATTTTATTTCATTATTACGTTATAGAGTCATGTAGCGACTTTATGAATGGCCTATCATAACGCACATTAGACATCTCACCCTACTTCCCTTAAACGCAAATGTCAAGGTGAGCTAGCAAAATGTCAAATAACATACCAGGCATTGTACTCAACGTTTTTATGTACCCAATCCGCCACTGTCATATATTTGATATCCATTAAATTTTAATGAAGTTTTATGGAAGTTGTTCAAATTCTAAACGCATTGCTCGTAAGTCGTACCTAACCTCTGCTTGTCAGATATCATAGAGCCGACGACATAATAAAAGGATCAAGGGACCAGATACTAGGATCAAGCTAGACTAGATAACAAAAGAAATGGAATTTCGGGAATTTACAAACCAAGGATATAATATGCAATCATATAAAAGGGTTAAAGAGTTTACTGGACCAGAACTGAAATATGAATATGACACAAGCCAAGTAGAGAGACAGGGATTTTAGCATCTAAATTTAGACCAACTTCAGTAATTAGCTTTGGGATCTTGATGTCACTCACTGACTTAAGAACGAAATGTCTCTGTAAAATCTCGTCCGTAAAAAGTCTTATGAAATTTAATACGTTTCTTTACACGTATGTTATACATAAAACTTTTCGTTTCATTTCATATATAGATTTGTCATCACCAATATAAGTTTTCAGTTCGTTTGTGAGGCATAGATTGAATAAACTAACAAAAGGATACAACAATAACATTGGATTCAACATAGTTCTATTTCAGGGTTACATATTCAAGTAAACTTTTTTTTCTTGGCAAGATATCAAATGCCATAACAAAGCCAGGCAAAACAGGGAATAGTGAAAGGAGAAGTTAAGATTCACAAAAAGCTCAAAAAGTGGAGTACCCTTAGAGTAATACATGTTGTGGAGTATACATACACACATGTTTTATTATGGATATAACACTTTCTCAAGAAAAAAAAGAAAATGGACACTTTGCCCTTTCTTTCTTTAGCCTGCTTTCCTCCTTCGGGAATAAAATGAGTAATGGGACAGTAGAAAATAGGGAAATTATGGATGAAGGGCAAAAAAGTAAAAGGGAATCAAATTTTTGTCTTTTCTCTTCTTGTTTAGTATGCATGACCCCTTCTGGTTTTTATAGTATCCATGTAAATGCATTGGAATGTATATAGACGACATTTTATCCTTAGTTTGCAAAACTGGGGCTTATTATTCTTTCCACATTTAATTAAAAATGAATGAGTAGTGCAATTTGTCTTGTGAGTGAAGTTACTCATTTGTTATCAAAACCCAACACACCCAAAGTGTGAAGTCTGTTCCATTATAAAAAATACGATTACAATGAGTCTTTTCAAGCATGATTTGACAAAGAGTAATAATAATCGTTGAGAAAAGAAAGTGTTTTCAAGGTTCTTTCCATCCAAAGCTACATTCGCCTTTACACATTTCTCCTACTTCAAAATCATTATACTTTTGATTTAGTATTCATTTCCTTTCGGTTTTACAAGCAATTTATGTAATAATGTTATTTTAGCCAAAATTAAAGAAATAATTGCGGAAATTGCAAAAATTTCAAAAACTTATTAGGCTCATTTGTGCAAGAACTGCATTAGCATACAGGAACTTTTGGAAAGTGCTCTGCACAGTCATACCAAACTTCATTAACCAACATCCTTTCTCTCTCGAAATAAAACAGAAAATTCTCGACCAAAAANCATTAGCATACAGGAACTTTTGGAAAGTGCTCTGCACAGTCATACCAAACTTCATTAACCAACATCCTTTCTCTCTCGAAATAAAACAGAAAATTCTCGACCAAAAAAAGCTAAAACTTGATGGTCCATTCCCTTCTTTGTAGTTTCGAAATGATCAAGAACAGACAGAAATTTCATTTTAGGTCTCATTAAAACCAAGGGAATTGCGTTTAGAGTTTGAAGTAAAGTTAATTTGAGAGGAGGAACTCGCAAAAATTCCTTGTATGAAATGTGACCACCACTACTACCACCAAACTTCCATTTCCACTACTCCACTCTATTCCTGCAACACTTCCGGTAACAAACAAATTTTAATCGAGAGTAATGATCATCATTATCTTCATGTAATGTTATGAAAGCACGCGAAGGTAATGAAATAATAATACAATGCCTTGAATTCCTCTATCTTAAGAATTCCACAAGGCACAAAATGCTCATTTCAAACGACATACATTCACAGAGAAGCACACTCAAAAAAAATAAATATCCTACTGCAAACTCCCTATAAATTCTTCTGGTACGAGCTCAAGGAATGTCAATAATGCCACTATAGACGAGAAAATTGCATTTAGAATTGCCTATTTATAAGTCCCTTTCTTACTTACATAAGGCATTCAGAATGAGATTAACATGCATTGTATTCCATGTTCATTTGGTAAATCTGGGCACAATGTCCTGAATTCAAATTTTTGTAAACTACAATTTTAGCAAAGGATTTTGATCCCATAATCTTCATGTTCATTACTTATGCCACCATAATATCATGACTCATTAAGGTTTGCAGACGGGATCAACATTGCAAATTGCAAAAACATTCTACATGAAATTTAGGTAGGGGCAGTGTGAGACCACGTATAAAAACTCCCTACAAGAATTTTATTCCTTCTTGCCAATTCCCAATGCCAATGTCCGTAACCACTCAAGCAAGCCATAAATAAAGTTTCTTTTGCACGCGTCAAAACTACTAAAAAAATTTTGCATTCAATAAAACTTTTAGCGAATAACAAAGCGAACATGTATGTTATTTATATACTACACGCGACACATGCAATTTCGATACATTTTATGTATAAAATGTTTTTTGAATGACTTACCCGTGACAACTACATCTCCCTTGGACTTTGATTGTCGGTAAAAGTTCTCCTTGGACTTGCTGACAACGCTCGTCATCTTCCCTGCAATTTTGGTGGATTTTACCGTGTGTTCCCTTTAAAATATTACTGACAAAATCCGGCGAAACGTCAAGCGTAATCGCGTTGTTGGTAACTATGTATATGACGTTTACTCTGTACCCTACAAAAAATTGGCTATGCTTGTTTTAACAAGAGGGGTAAACAAGAAACACAGTTTGTTCTTTACGCTTGCGACACCAAAACTAAATAAAAAATGCTTGGCTCACAAGAGAAAACACCA
>JAHZNG010001603.1:0-11461 GCA_027744375.1 Orchesellides sinensis | reverse complement strand
TTTCTGGAACATTGACGGAAAATTCAGGTTGGACAAAGTGCAAAGGTGCATTGTGGTTTCCTTTCTTCCCAATGTTTAACGTGGAAATTGCATATCGATCCGGGTTATCTCTTTGTTCAGCCTGAAGATAAGCATAAATGAAAAAGCGTTATTATGAGTTAATTTCGTCAGTCAGTAGAAAGCATGTAAGCATCAATAGTACACATAAAACTCATTCATAATTGATGCATAAGTAAATAATGTTGTTAAAATTCAACCTTTAGGACAAGAGTGATAGGCTGATTAAGTTGGTCATCTGGTACATCTCTAGCAATAGTTATGCGGCCTGTTCCAGCATCCATATGAAAGAAGTGCGAATCCGCCCGACCTAAAATATAAGCATTAGAGAAAGAAGGGTTATTTTCTATTTGTGCTCAATTGAGATTGAGATATGGTAATATCCTGATTAGTGATCTGACTATCGTTCCGTTTCCAAATTCAAATATCATAATCATGGCAGTCGGACACTGACTGATAATAAAAACCAAGACAAGCATTTTCCATTTACTATCGATTCGCAAAAGGAAATATCGTATAACCGGATGTATTACGATTTTCAGATTAATCGATTCTGTAACTGTAGAGTATTTACATTATTATATACGTCTTGCGAAGGACAGTTATTGCCTGTTGACATATCTACATAGTTTGAATACCTTTGAATGCAGTTTTATGATATGGCAAACCTTTAGTAATTAATATGCATTCTACACCCTCCAACAGCAAATATTAATTTATAGTCAAAAATAAGTTCGTAATAATTGTAGAAGCTGTACTTTTTACGGTATAAAGTCATTATAAACATTTAATTATATTAAATCCAATCACCTTCAGGTATGGAATAAATAATAGGTGAATTAATGCCGGTATCTTGATCATAAGCATATATTTGTTCTGGCTCGATATCCAGAACTGTTCCAGCCAGCGGATGTGAGGGAAGAATGGCTGAGTAGGATACATGTTGAAATCGTGGATTTTGGTCGTCTGCATCAGCAACTGTAACGTACAGCGTGGTATCACTATGCAATGGATGAGCTGCTTGATCCTTTACTCGTAATGTTATATTAAATTTTGGCATAGACTCATAGTCCAAGGGTCGTAGGAGTATCAAGCGTCCTTCCAGTCCACCACCCGCAAAAGTAACCAAGTTCTACATGCAAAAATAATATTTGCATGACATACATTTTTCACTTAGCTTGTACAAAAGGACAATTATTTCAAGGTTGAAGCGTATCATAGACATGGGAAAATTGGATATCAGTAGTGATTCAACTTATAAGGTTCACAACAGATTGCTTTACAAAATGATATCTGCTTCAAGCATTTTTACAACGGTTATTTAAGAAATAGATTAACGTAAGTATATGACGTTATCATAAACTAATAAAATATATACATAATGTATACTGCCATGTCTCCATTGTTGCTTTTGATGTTTAGTTTGGCATTGGAAGATTAAATTTCACGTTATTTTCTCGTTGTTCGCGTGTTTGATCGACTTGTTCAACATTCTGTTTAACAATTTTTATAACATTTAGGTTAAGCTGATAATGTCGATAAATAATTATTTCATTGTGAGTAAGCTTGCTTCGTTGAATAAAAGTTACACAAATGCAATAAAAACTTGAGTTTTGTTATCTTACGGATGGTTTTCCATCACGGGAATTTATTGCTGAAAACGTCAGCGTTGAGTATGGCCCCTGTTGATCCAAATCCGTGGCTTTAATGCCGCTTAGTATCGTCGATCCAGGTAGAGTTTGCTCAGACACGTTGATATGAAACGGTCCACCGATAAACTTTGGAGCATTGTCGTTTACATCTGTTACACGTATAGTTACGGGAATGTGGATGCTCTGAAAAAATTAACAAGGTACCGTTCTATCTCATTAACGATGTTCCTTAAGTGTCATTTATTTTCATTTTCGCATTTGCTACAAAACTGCACATTTTAACTATGAGGTATTGTTGAAACAAAAATTGCAGAATATGATATTAAGCCAGTAGAAAATCCGGTGGTCAGTTTATGGTTATAACTAATGTATAAATACACAATCTAAAGACATACATACGAAACGAAAGCTTAATTATCTAAGCGAATATTTGCTTGCAATCTCATTTGTTTGTTCTTGTCACCACCATCATCTTTTATTATAATTCGTACTTCTATTCTTTTTATTAAGCTGTTAATCACCACATTTGTTTTTGTTAATGGGGACATTTTTGTACGTCATAAATTTAAAACTTGTGACATATATTCATTTTCTGTTAATGCCACACCATGTAATGCCTACCTCAATAGAAATCTGCAAGTTTAAAATCTGTTTGCACCAGCTTACATATATCTCCTGCATAAGATAAATGGAAAGGAAATATTAGATTACAGTCCGACTTTGCATTTTTCATTTCCCATTGCAAAACATGATTTGCCACTGAAATCTGTTTCCTAAATAATACCAGCGCACACAACGAACTAAAATTCGTTAAATGAGGCTGATGATGATGTGATGACCTAGAATCCGTGAGACATGACAAATACAGAAAAAGCATTTCGTTACTTATATTTTCCTAATATGATTTTTTGCTTGGTTTGTTTGACAAACTGTTTAGTTGACAAAATAATGTCATTGCTCGCATTTTTTCAACCACATTCGTAACTCACAAGTAATTGTAGTGTGTTTTGATAAACATTCGCATCCCATATCCCTCAAGATCTTATACTCATATTTCAGGTTTCTGCCTAGCTTTCAGAAATATGCTTGTATACATGCTTTATTCTGTGAGACATGACAAATACAGAAAAAGCATTTCGTTACTTATATTTTCCTAATATGATTTTTTGCTTGGTTTGTTTGACAAACTGCTTAGTTGACAAAATAATGTCATTGCTCGCATTTTTTCAACCACATTCGTAACTCACAAGAAATTGTACTGTGTTTTGATAAACATTCGCAACCCATATCCCTCAAGATCTCATACTCATATTTCAGGTTTCTGCCTAGCTTTCAGAAATATGCTTGTATACATGCTTTACAAGAATCTTCCATTAATCGGTTTTTGGAAGTTTCTTCATGTTACAATTACAACACATGCATATCTACTGAACTGATTTACGATATCGAAAAAACAAATACCTAGAATTCACAATAACATGAATCTTCATTTAAGCATAAACCAGCATTCGGACTTTGCAAAGAGCCTGGCTTGGCTTTATCTCCGATTATTGGCACGTCACACAAGGCATTAAGGGGATGTTAAGATATCATTAAAGGATTTCAAGCTTGAATAGGCATTTTAAGGTCATTTGTAATTACAATAATTGTCTGAGTAGGTAAACGTCTGCAACTATGCCTTGCTCTTATAGCGTATAAACTAACTAGTAAATGGCGGTTTTTTTTGGCTTGTCCGTTTAGCATTTCACAAACAGTTAACTGTAATTAGAGAATAAAGTCAAAGAACTCATCTAAGCTGCTTCTACTTCACGCATTCTATTATTGGTGTTACCTATTTGTATTCTCTTCTTGTAATACTCCGAAAATACTATCCACAATACGCTAAATAATGTGTATTTAAATTTACGTAAAAGTGCGTAGGTCGGTGCAAAGCTTCCAGCAAAAAAACGGAAATTGCAATTGTTGTGGTTTAAAAAGAATGTGATTATAATCTTGATTTGAACACATTGTCATGATTTCGGAGTTACAGTTTTTATATTCATCTCATACCGGCTCATTGTGGTTCCGTTTGTCACAAAGAACTGTAAACGTGACGGAAGACGGTCCTTCAATTCCTTCTTTGTCAAGTTTCCTTGTAAGCGTTATATTCTTTGTGCTTGGCTCAATACGGACCGGAGCTGTGGTCTCACGCAGACTAAGGCTAATGTCCCGACTTGGATCCCCGTGAATGTCAAGCGTACCTAAATAAAAAATATCGTTAAATTAGCAAAAAATATGGGACACAATTTTACTTCCAATTTATAATCCCCACGACTTCCATTTTTCCTGCATACAGGCATGTCCCTAAAAAGCACCAAACCAACAATCTCCGTGTACTTAATAAATACATACAATATAATTTAATGTATTATTAAAAGTAGCAAAAACCCTAAATTTTGATGGCACGTCATATTTCAAAAAAGCAACTTTATAACTTGTGAGTTTCACAAGTCGCTGGAGGGTAGGGTGCCGCGCACCAACCAAGATTTAATGAGTACCACGCAATCTTTTTTTTTGTTTTTAACCACCTAATAAGCCTATTAATCATTAATTCTCCTCGCAAAACATTTGGATTGTACAAAAGAACTGTCATATTTTCTAAATTTTCAATCCTCATTGAATAATCTCAATATACCTCTACTTTACATGCATCCTATATATGTATCCCTACAATTACGCACCTTCACACTAACTGCACAAAAATCAAGTTGGTGCCGCATTAAATGGGAGCCAGCCAGTGGTCTGTAACGTCAAGTCATAAATTACTTTCTGACCGCGCATCAAAATCTTCACGGTGGCATTACACTATCTTATCTATCTACTTTACTTTGCATTACGACATCTTCTCTACTTCAATATATATCCTGAACAAAATTAAAATATTTGAAATAATTAAATATTGCATGCACAAAAAGGACTACTGATACAACAGCAAGAAAAAATTTGAATGGTTATTATTGCATACCTGTAATCTTGCATGTACGCAAATGTTATGAATTAGGCTTAGGTGCAGTCATTTTCGTAATATTTTTGTAAAAGATAAAGGGAGAAAACTCGTAAAAAAGATTGTTTTAACGATTTTAGAGAGTCTACACGGTGGTGATCATTGAACGCTTCATGGGACGTACTTTGTGTTTTAACTCATTGGCTTTGACAGTTTTGCTTCGACATTCAGGAGAGAAGATATAAAAAGTCAGAGAAAAAAAATCTCACCAAGATTGTAGCCGATAGGGGCATCTTCACTCACAAAGAAACTGACGGAAGAGCCACCGCTCACAAGGAAGCAACGAGAATCACCTGTAACAAAAATAATAATAATTTAAAGAGTTATTGCCTTTTACTACGTACTTACTGCATTTATACACTTTAATCTTTCGAAAGAGATGCAAGCGAGCTGTCAATTATGTGATATTGTCCATAAAGTTTTATGCATGTTGGTTTGACAATGCGTCTTTGGCAGCCTCGCCTTTTTGGTGTCTTAAGCATATCATCGTTTGAGCTGTCTGGCAGGAAAAGGCTTTGAAAGCGATAAACGAAATGAGTTACAAGAACAAGACATATTATAGACCTTTTTTAAAGCATATACCACATAAAACAGAATATTGACTTATTTAAATAATAGTTAATAAAAAGCAAGTGAAAAATCGAGTAAACACGTTATAATATAGCACGCACTGCTTGTAACGCTTTATTTGATTTGATTTATATGCAATTTATATAAAAATGATGAATAAAGTAAGAAAAATAAATCAAAAACTTAGGTTCGCAACAAAATGTAATAAAATGAGCGAAACAGGGTACTTTGCATTTCTTTGTCTATATCATGATATCTTTTTGCTTGGCTAGACTGTAAAAGATGCTTAAAGGTAGGGCAATTGGATCATGAAATGCCAATTGCGAGCTGCACGCTTCTCACAACATAAGAGAATTTTAAAAATTGTTGTTGAGCATTATGGGCAATTTAAACGTAATATGCAAAGAGGCAAGTCAATGATTCTGTTTATAACAACGCTGCAAAAGCCAGAAGACAGTAAAAATTGATGATTTTTTGTACTTCTGATGATTATCTGTTCTACAGCCACAAGACAGCAATAATAGCTAACTTGCAAACTTACGCATAAATGTATTATTTATGTGTAAATTTGCAACTAATGGAATTTTCAGATAATGATACAATGCTGGTTATCATGATGATGTGATGTGGATAGCTCACGGCTTAGCACGTTCTTTCCGAGGCGGAGAATAAAAATCCCGTTGGATATTTTGTTTTTTGTAATTCCGAAAGATCAAATTGTGGTTTAAGCTTTGTAATATAAGTATTCATCCATAATTTGCAGTTTTAGATGTAATAGTAAATATGATGTTCCTAAAAGTTTAAATGGCTTCAGAAGTTTCCTGAATTGTATATTTCTGTCTATTCCGGACAGTTCGAATAACTATTGCTAGTTACTTTGCTTAAGTATTAACAACAAAGTCGTAAATATAATAGATAATTTTGTCAATTTGTTTAACTAAATCGAAGAAATGTATACTAAATTGTTTTCTAAACCATTCCTAATCAAAAACCAAACACGTATCAAATTTATTAGCTTGGCTTGAATAAACCCATCCCCTGGATTTACAATTTTGACTTGAATATTTTTTGTCTTTTTATTCAGTGAGTTAGTTAGATTTATCTACTAACGAACCTAATTTCGTCTAAGTTTTATTCCTACTTTTATCCTACTTTTATCCCTCCTTCTCATTACTAATCCTCCTACTCTCTTTATTAAACTCCATCTCATTACCAACACCTTATACTATAACGCTTGGCGAAAACTGTATACATCATCAAAACCCGAATACAATCAGATACTGTATTGTCAACCAAGATAAACTTATGTTTAGCACACGAAATGAAGTAAGCTTAAAATGCATCTCATTTGCAAACACGCTTATCATAAGCTGTACGGCGACCATGACACAGAACTAGAACTTTAATTCTAAAAGCAAAAAATAATTCCCTAATTTTTGTGCAAAAAATTCACGCTTTAAAATGATGCGCGACCCACATGATTATGGTGACAATTTCCTGCAGTGTCATTATGATTATTTCGATCACGACTGCTGCAACACGTCATGAAGGGACGCAATTCGGCATGCATTTACTAAAAACGCACTACGCACTATATTAAAATAGCTTACATTAGTAGTGGGGACTTTGACCACGTCGTTTTAAAAACACGAGATTATTTTTATATTACATTAACAGCAGTTAACAGCAAGAAGTAAACACCTTATAAACGTGCTCTATATCAAATCCGATCCAAAAATGCTTCTTTACGTTTCCTCATATCTTTACAGATTACAGACATAATGAAAGATTAACTTTTTAAACGTGTAAGTTAATACTAGAAGAAACAATGCAATGTCATCATAAGAATTTTCGGCTGCATTACACTTTCTTAAAAATCATCAGCAATAACAGAAGGCATACCGACTGAATAAAAAAGCCATCATGACATTTGCAACGCACAACGTGAAAACAAGACTCGGGACCTGGCGTCATAACGCACGAAGTAGTACTAGACAACATGACTCGGATTTCATCTTACATTTTCATCTCATGTATATATCGCTCCTCACGTCCGCAAACACACTCAGAGATATAAAAAATGTTTTCTCTTTGCATATATCCTTTTTTTGTACATTATTCGTAAACTTCATAGAAGCACCTTAAACAGCTCTTGAAAAAGTAATAGCTCTACATTTATTTTGAAAATGACAGTCAAACGGTAATAAACCATGATACTTTAGCACCTTGAAAATGGAAATTTTTCTCTGTTAGAAAACGTTTTTACTGATACTTTTGAGAGAGTCTCTTGAGATGCAAAGAAATATGCGTTTAGGATAATCTCATATATAGTTATTCTTCCGTTTTACAATAGAAACAAGTGACAAAGACGACGTGGTAGTGGTTTTGTGTCGACTGAGACAAACTGCTGGCGAAGGGTAAAAAATTTAAATGCTAATTGGTACATGAATGAATTTCGTTTTTTGTATTTTTAGATGCTATTGCTATTTTGCCTCCGCCACCAACCACTTCCACTTCTTGTTTCACATTCAGTATGCATGCCACCTTGGCTTTGTTTTCATTGTTTACTGCTACCGAGAGGAGGAATAAGAAGACTGCGGATATTTTCTTCCTGAGTATATGAAGAACACTTATAAATAAATCCTAACTTATATTCTATATTGAGTTTGAAAATAATACACTAGTTTACATTTAAAAATGCATTGCATGAGAAGTGAGAGAACATTTTAATGTGTAATCCTCCTGTTTTGAATTCTAATTTTCAGGTCATAACACTATACAGCCACCATAAACAATCCCATAGTTCTTTCTTTGTTGTAAATAAGTCAGTAAGATGCATCATGTATCGCTGAATGAAGCTAAAAAGAGAGAATAAGATTTTGTTATATCGCTTCACATCTCATTGCACATGCGTGAGTATATATTACAACAGAAAAAAACTCTAGACGGGAGAACGGTGCGATACTTTTTCATGATTTGAAGGTGCATCCTTTAAACATCGGAATGCAGTATTGCATACTAAATAAAATACAAACCAAGATGAGTTTTTGGGATAAGATCACCGTTACAACATCGCAACAACACGAGCAGCAATAATGTTTGCCCATTGGTTTCTTGCTTCTCACCTAGCTTAAATTACTACATACAAATATTGTTTTTTTGGTATAGGGAAGAACTGTATTATAAATATACATATCAATATTAGAAATGTAAATTACCACAATGCATGAAAATTGCAAGTGGTCAAGAGGAAGCGAAAGGAATATAACGTCGAAGTTTGCAAATGTCAGGCAGCTAGCAGGGATGACTAACAGGAGCAAATTGAGTAAATTGCAGGTGAATAATTTAGATTGGAAAATGCAAAATAAGATGCTTGGAAACTCACATTTCAAAACTTTATTGACTGGTAAGAAAGTGAGTAGGTACTTTTGTAAAGAAGAGCAGGTCACACAGGTGCTTCTGCAGTACCCAAATTAAATTATATTCTTTTACTCATAAATTACTATTGCTTCAGCTGAAAGTGAGAATGAATAATTTATCAGAATAGAAATGTGATTGCCAAAAGCTAGGATGATTTCGATCGGGATTTCACGATTGTCAAGACCATAGATGTTTTTGTCTAAGTCCCTTCACGAAGTAATATGAATATAGTACTGCTCTAAAATCATATTCATTTTGTATCGTATATGAAGCAATCAATGCGAGATCAAGTATGTACAAATGATAACTGACAATAGCTCGAAGGAAAATGGTTATGAACTATAGCAGGTATTTAGATTACAATAGTCCTGCTAATTATTTCTTTTTCTCGCTCGTCAGTTGTAAAACTTAAGTCCTTAAGGTTCTCGTTAAATATCAACGAGCTCATCTTAAAATTTAGGTACTGGTTATGGAGGGGTCGTTAACGTGTCAGTCAGACTGTATCGAATGACATGTAATGTAAAAACAAGTCATGATCTTCTCTCAAATCTACTAGTCATCTTATCATTTTTATTGAAGCAATAACGAGGGATATGCAGTTATGGACATGCTTAATTCAAAAGAAACTTAAAGTGTCTGCCGACTTTGTCAGGGTACGTCAGTAAAACCTAACATTGGTGTCAATTAGCGTGTCAGTAGTTAATAGCTGCCCAAAACCAATTTAAAATAAACTAGTACTTTTGTTTTTAACCAAATACTTTTGCATTTCCCTTCATTCATATAAGCTTAAGTGTGAAAGAAATTTAGAAAAATATAAAGTTGGGTACGTATGTGGTAACTTTTTTGCAAGAATTTTTTAAATATCCATTGTAACACAAAGGATTGATGTAATCAATAGATAGGTTCTCAATTACATCCAAAATCAAATAAAATATTATCATCCACCTGGCCATACACATTCATGTGCCACAAACTAAATTAAATCGGTAGATGCCCGTGCGTCATTAGTATGCATTATTAAATCTTATTGACATTTGGCCACTGGTATGGTTGATGATGTAAATGTGTCATTGCACAAAGATTGCGGACTTGTAGATAACACTATTTATCTCCCTTCATTCACTTTCGGATAAGCTGTTGCAGTGACGAAATTACATGCGTTTTTTCCTCAAATTGTTTTTGATTTAGTTTTTTCCTTACACAATGCAAACATAAAAGCATGGAGTATTTTTTCAGTTTTTTCCTCAAAACAACATGAAAAATCGGGTTTAGCTCAATAAACCTTCGTAGAAACAAAATCAAACATGACTTTTTAATTACATTGCATACTAAAGCACGATTTAATCATCATTTAATCAAAATATGATACTGATTTTGCTATAAATGGCTTGTGTATGCTTGTACAACGAATTGTTTTGTCACGCTTTTGAAACCTGCTGTCGGATCTAAAAGTTTGCATATTGCGATCTAACGTACTACATGGAATCTGTAACTACAAACGAATCTGAAATGAAGTGTCCCTGTGACTCGGTTGAATTTCGCAAGTGTAAAGTCGTAATTCTAAAAGGTAGTTTTATTATAATTGTAGGTAATATTCAATAGCAAGCAATTCCATAAATTATTAATTTATTTTATAATTCTGAACAGAATTACTAGAAGAATCCCGGATCAGCGTGGGATCTTTAAAGAGTCGTTATTTAAAGTTGCTAGACGAGCAACATGAAGTTTGCCAAGAGCTTGATGTAAGATATTTTGTTGATGCAAGCAGTTAAAGTTAACTCAGGCTTACAGATTAGCTTCTTTCACTAACGACATGTATATAATTTGAGCTTACATACAATTTTCATTCTCTCCATGTTTGTAGGAACATAAAGAAGCACGTAAAGTATTGGAGGACAAGTATGAAAAATTGAAATCAGATCTTGAAGAAGTTACTAAACGTGCCAACTATAGTGATGAGCAGCAAGAATGTTTGAGGTCAGAGGTTAGGGAGCTACAAGATAGCAATGAAGAGTTGAAATCACACATCCAGTCTTGGAATACACAATTGTATTTCCTTCAGGAGTTTTTGCTAGATGTCAAAGGTCTTGTAGAGGCTTCGGATCGAGACGATAATGAGAATGAGATAAAACGGGTAATGCTAAAAAATAAATATTTTTAGGTCTTTTGAGGATAAACCTACAGTTCACCGGTTCAATTGCATATATATTTCAATATTTTAGTTACAATAAAACTAATAATTTTTTTCTGGCATTTTTAGAGCAAGCAATTTACATACACAGCAGATGCGACTCCAGCAAGACAACAGTACGAAGCAATTCAACAAAAACATAAAATGACGGTATTGTAGATTAACTGAATAATTTTTATAGAATGGAAATTGCAACTAACTTTTTTTCAAAAATTATTTTTTGCTACAGATGAAGTCCTTTACGCATGTTTTGGTCCCAATATTACTAATAATATCAACAATATTCATGCTACATGTGAATGAATGGGGCGAAATTAAAAATTTAAGATTTTCGTGTCCAACATGAATATAAAACGCTGGCATTCTACCAGTGTGTAAATTACTTTAAAATGTTATTAAAAGCTTCAAATGCAATTTAAACAAAAATCTCAGTTCTTAATTGATTAATCCATAAAACTAGTTGACATAACACGTTATACTTTGGAAGCAGCGAAAGCGAATTCAGACATTCACCTTTACCAGTACTAT
>JAHZNG010001602.1:0-10495 GCA_027744375.1 Orchesellides sinensis | reverse complement strand
CCAGGAGAGCAGTGACAGACAGACTGACTGACAGACTGACTGACAGACTGACTGACAGACAGACAGACACCGCTAACGTTCCTAGTAACTTGCTTAATCGCAAGTTAATAATTCAATGGTCTGTTTATCAAATCGCAAGTATTTCAATTTCCTGTTTCTTTTATCTTGCCATGATGAGTTCCATGGGCTATGCATTTTTTATTCATGAAAAAGAGTCTGTAGACAAACTGCTGAAACAAAGTATTCGTTTGTTGGTTGTACATGGGTCTCTAAACGTCTCACAGGGTACAATAAGGGCTTATGCACCTAGACATCAAGACAACTCTCCATTGAATAGTAACAACAAAAGGCAAAATAGTAAAGAATAACAGAGTTGACATAATTGAAGCAAACAAGAAGAAATAAAAACGTTTTTTATGGAGCAATACAAAAGCTTACTTTTTCTCATAGTTTACTTTTTTTGTCTACAAAAAATGCACTAATTTAAATGAGTTTTACCCCTGCAGCAATACTCTTCACTATTGTCATCAACCTCTCCTGTACATTACAGACCTACGACTATATTCTCACGTACGTCTTCGGATTTGGCACTCCCGTCATAGCTAAGCCGAAAAACAATCTATTTTCTCCGCTGTTGTTCTTACAACAAAGTTATTTCAGCATCATGACTATGAATACACTAAGAAGACAATATGCACTAAGGACAAAATTAAAAAAAGGCAAAAGCAACAAGCTTTTTTAAAGACAGTCAGGCATTAGTAGACAGCGTGTTTTGTTCTTCAGCGGTAAAAAGCCTACGCTTATACATATTCATTTGTACATTTTAGGGTTAAATCCTTCTCTCGCCTCGTCTTAATATAATTATTCTTCGTCTTACGAACAAGCACGCTAAGTAAACAACTCAAGATAACTCTGTAAGGTGAATGCGGCTTGTAATACACACATTTTTGTTATACCCGCAAGAAGTACATAACACTCTAAGACATTGCCGAAGTTGATAATTTACAGTAGGAAGGCCATGAAAAGGTATACCCAATGATGAGAAAGCTCATAGCGAGCAATATTCCAGCGTGAAGATTTTTAGGACCATCCCCCTTCATCCGGAGGCATAAGACATGCATATAGCTTCATAGCTTAGAACACAAGAAGAACGGGATAAGCACAATGAAATGCCTCATAACAATAATCTTGATGATATGATATGAGAGAACCTTATGTTCTTTTAGCTCTCCATAATATGTATTTCATTTTCATTTATGAACTACACTACTTGTTTTGCATTATTGTACCTTCTCTCTCATGGAAATACACAGAGATAAGGATTTTAGGTACTACCTTTTTGCTCTGTGTATATTTATTGCATTGTAGTACCTAAACTAAAGAAGCATCCCAAAATCCCAAGAGCATTTCATATACAGAAGCATCACACACAGCTATCCATATCATCTCTGCCTGAGTGAAAGAAGGGGACAAAGTTGTATAGTCAAGCTAACCAGCTACACGTTTTTTCTCACTCTCTCGCTCTCAGTCTCACATACACTGTCCTTTTATCAACACCTTCAGTCAGTCACTACCAGTTCTTGGGTTGGAACATAGTTTGGAATACCAAATACCACGTTTGTCAATATTTGTTGTTGATTTGAATAACAAGAAAGTAATACATGTGGATTTGGTTGGGATTTAAAAAATAGCTGTATTGTTTTTAATTGTAAAAAATTTATCAAAACAACTTTTTGACATTTGCCAAGTGGATATTTAGTTAAAAGTTTTGAAGTGTCGTTGTTAACGAAAAAAGTGACATTTGAAAGGTAGAGCAGTAATTCTGGAAGGAATTTTTGAAGTTGGCGTCACACGACTTCAGAACAATTAAGAAATACTAAGGATTCTTAAAAAGGTCTGTGTGTGAGTGTAGTCTGAACTTTTGTCTGAATAAAATTAACCTGTTTTGTAATTTTGTTATTTTTGAAGTTGGCGTCACACGACTTCAGAACAATTAAGAAATACTAAGGATTCTTAAAAAGGTCTGTGTGTGAGTGTAGTCTGAACTTTTGTCTGAATAAAATTAACCTGTTTTGTTATTTTGTAAGGAGTTAAGTTTTGGAGGAATCAATTTTGTTATTGTGTATTTTGGAGTATTATGAGAAGAGAACTGTTTTGTTGATAGTAACGCTAAACTTTAAGGAGTAAGTTAGAGTTAGAAGGGAAGGAAATATAGACTTGATTAAGTGTGGAACAGATAAATTATCAAAATGTGCGACGATAATCTTTCGGCGTACAACAGCCGTCTTTCTCACGATCTCTCCTCCAGAATGGGACCAACAGGTCCCCTCATGTCTCTCGCTGCTTCACATGGATTAACCCCTCCAACGTCCCTAATGGGCCATCATGGAATCAGCTCTGCTCTTCATCACCACCTTCAACAGCAGCACCATCACAATCACCATACTACGCCAACATCCCATTTGACCCCACCAAGCACTGGATCTTCTTCGGGGTCGTCGACAGGTTTGATGAGCCCTCAGTCTGTAATGGGTGGAGGGGGTATGAAGTCAGGACAGAAGAAGGATTCTCCAGGGGGAGGTTTGGGAGGTCTTGGTGGAGCAAATGCGTGCTCTAAGATGAGTTTCTTTTTTTGAGGAATTTCTTTTCAGATGAAATAGGTATTTGCACCTTTGGCATATGCATACTTGGTTATTTTGCGGGTATTCATTCATGATAAGGATCGCATTCCACAGAGTATGCCCTCTTGCATTCCATTAATTTGTAAAAGTGAAGCGTATTTCATTAACCTGTCATTTGAGAGTGTGTTATTCTGAAAATTTCTTGTAAATTTTGACCTAAATAATTTTCTCACGTAGTTTTAGCATCCAGGATTGGTTTTACCATCTTGAGTTTCAAACGCCATTGACGAAAAAGAAAAAAAAATCTTTGGTGGAATCTGAAGCATGATTGCATTCACATCAAATCACAAAATATTTTCTTGTGAAAGATAAAAGGTGGTTGTGTGGTTGGCATATTCAATGTTATTTGCTTTTAATTTCCAAATACCTGAATAAATGGTGTTTGAATGGTCGGTAAAATTTTGTAGAACAGAGAGAGGTTAGGAATAATAAGAGAGGTGGTGTTTTCTTCGTTCCAAAAGAGTAGATTTTTCTGAATGGGCTCTCATTGTTGAGGAAATCTTGCCAAGTGTCAGTTCCC
This sequence comes from Orchesellides sinensis, assembly GCA_027744375.1. Classification (NCBI taxonomy): domain Eukaryota; kingdom Metazoa; phylum Arthropoda; class Collembola; order Entomobryomorpha; family Orchesellidae; genus Orchesellides; species Orchesellides sinensis. The sequence continues at coordinate 7,294 of JAHZNG010001602.1, read as the reverse complement.
TCTTAAGTAGGTACGCATCATAATAAGATGTTCATGAACGATTGAGGTATTATTGTGATACATAGAGCACTATTATGAATATGAACTGTATGAGCATTCACACACCTTCACTTCTCTCACTCACATTCAATTTTTTATCTTTGGCTATTTTCTTTAAAGATTCATCCACGTTCTCAAGAGGTGAAAAGTATTTGAGCATGGCACAGTGGAATAATCGGAATACAAAGAATTACATTCAATTTTTATCTTTGGCTATTTTCTTTAAAGATTCATCCACGTTCTCAAGAGGTGAAAAGTATTTGAGCATGGCACAGTGGAATAATCGGAATACAAAGAATTCCATGGGATATTGGGTTGGCTTTGGCAGTTATCTTAAATCTTGACTCTCCTCTTTTTCCATAACTTTATACTTGTTGTTGTAGCCATCACATAACCATATACCATTTCATAACTGACATTTTTAAGATGGTTTACTTACATACCGGGAGAGAGCTTGCTAAGAATAACTCTGCTTAAAAAGCCAGTTTTACTTCATGAGAAGTGTTGCTTCACGAGAAAAAAGTCGATCTCATAGGGTTCCTCGTATGGTATGTTGTTAGACGAAAAGGAATTACATAAATAGCCGCTATCATATTGCGAAGACACTCCTGATCGATTTATATTTGGTAACCGCCTGGAATTGGAATGTTGTGTCGTCTGTGGCACTAAGAGAGAAAGATTTGATTCAATTTATATACAGTCTAGTGGTCTAGTCTAATGTGTAGGTTGTACAAGATAAAAATACAGATTTAACCAAATGGGAAAATAATTGCATAAAATGCAGAACTAAATATTTAAATACATTCACTCGCTGAGATTCCATATGCCATATTTGATATAGCCGTGGCGTGATACCAGACACCAGTTTAAAAGTAGTTCTGAAATTTGGTTCATTCAGCAAAATGTTTCGTTTAAAGGTGTGAATTGAACCAAGATGTTTCTAAACATCAATTCATTTTCATTCACAAGAAAAGAAGCGAAAACCTGCTTGTCTTGCCTTGGCCTATCTAATTTACACAGATCCGTTTCATCCATTCCATCTGGCCGTTTTTGTTGGGCAAGTTGATTGACTGCGGTTTGTCATGTCATATGTCAGTCCAGTTCATTACACATTTTTGAAAAGTACATGATATCTCCTTTCATGCATGCCTAACGTGTTACCATTTTCGTTTCATTTCTGTCTTGTTGACTATTGACCAAAAGACCAAGACCTAGGCAGGGTCTTTTGTGATCGGGGGTGGCTTTGAGATAGGTTTGGTCTCGTTGCTCTTATTTGTATTATTGGGGGTGTTTGAGCGTGTGATAAGTTTGATGCTTATATAAACTGACAGACATGATGGCAACACTGCAATCTTTGCTGTATAAGTTATAACTGTTTGATAACCTTGTTGACTTGATTTAGAACTGAACTATGTCGGCCTTAATATAGAAACACCTCAGGTGGGAGAGGGGAGCTGTAATATTTATACAGTGTCTGTTTCCAGTGTTGGATGTGATCTCAGCAGGAAACTGATTTTTTCACACCATGAATTAGAGCTCCAAAAACAAGCAGAGGCTGTTTTACGTTACAGCCAGACCATATATTGAATTGAAGAAGTTATTCTGGTAACAGTTGGAAATAAATAAAAATATTAGATAAAAGTATTGTTATTATGCTCCTTGTGTTTCATTGGGGCGTATTAATAAAAACTTCTTTCACTACTACACTAAGAAAATACAAAGTATGAGGTAAGCATTTCGGCTATTGTTATTTGATATTTTAGGAAGGCTGAAAATGTTTTTTGTACGAGGACTTCTGTGTAAATGATACTTTTTTAATGGAAGAATTTTAATACGCTTTTTTACTGCCTGTAAAGTATACATTTGGTTGTAGTAGTATATAAAGATTAAATTGAATACACAGAAGCAAGATTACGTTTCATTAGTAGATTGTTATATAAACATTTTTATAAGGAAGTCCTTATAAATGGTATTAGACTTCTGAGCTCTGCCAGCCAGCTTGGCTCCCCTTGATGGAATTCCTTCCTGGCTACCGTTTTAAACGCTTTTCGAGCATGCCTTGACTTTAAAAGTTTATCAGTCTCTTCTTATTTTTTGTTGCTGTCCAAAAGCACATCGCTTACAATGTACAAAAGCGAAGCTGTCCTTGCATTGCCCGAGGATGAAAATTCCTTTTTCCAGACTACCTGGCTACTGATGCTGCGGTCACGTCACATGTGTCGAGAGCATAAGGCTGCACACGTATATAAGATTTCTGTGGTGGTATTTCGTATACAATCTTTTTTTTCGTTTGGTTGAGCAATATATATGTTCATAGCATTAGTATCGAATGAAGTAGGGGTTAAATTGGGCTACTTAACTTTAAGCCAGATATATTTACACATTTTAAGTCCCTGCTAAAATTCAAAGGAATCCCTTGCTGCGTCAGGTATTTACTCATGGAGTTTTGAATTCTCTGATTTTTTTCCACACAAACTGACTGAAAGGAATAAGGTAAAGTAGCAGTGAAAAAGAAAGAAAAAATGGTGAGAAGAATGCGTTCCGTCGTGGGTTCATTTGAATCTCACAAAAGAGTATTATTCTAATCCTTTTGTATTTTTTGAGGGTAAAAGAATATCATTTGCTATCTGTACAAAAACGAAAAAAAAATTTCGATGGTTATAATAATATTATATGTTTTAATGGTAAAGTATACTTTAAATTTTCCCATTCTCCTGCGCTTTGGTTGACTGACTTTTTGGTGTGAATTTCTAATCAATACACCCTAAACCGAATCAGCAGGCAGTAGCTGTAGGAGTGGGGCAAAAGTCATCATTTGTAAAAGTTTGTACTGTAAAAAAGGTGTATTGTTTGCCCACACTATTTGCTGTTCGGATTTGGGATAGGATAAATTATACAAGGATGGGATAGTATGAAAGCTGGCTGCCTTAAGGTTGTTAACTTAGCTTTAATGAAATGTAACTTTAAGTCAGCAAGTACGATTTTCAAGCAATAATGGTTGTCTGTAGTGTGTCTTCTAAAATAAGTAAATCTGTATTCTATATGACGAGTAACCTAATTGCAATTTGCAATATTTGTTCTGTTGCTGTAAGTACTCCAGTAATAAAAAAAATTACGCGGATGTAATATTGACTATATATGATTGGCGATAAAAATTAAAGTAAGCGAAATACCTACGACATATGTACCTAAGTAATTTTAATCACGTTACCCCAGTATTGATAACTTTATAAGATAGTCTTTACTTACTAGCTTATATGCATTATATAAAAAATAAGGGACAATATCAAAGAATCATGTCGTTGGTTGACGATTAGCAATGAATTACATTCTTTTTTGCTGTGTGTAGGAATGTTGATCTTTATTTTTAGGAACTGGCACAGGACGAGTTAATGCATTGATTGAAGCCACATACACAGTCAGTTTAGTTAGAATATTTTACGATAAGTTGTCGATTGTTTTTCGTCAATAATTTTTAGGAACTATCATTTAGTTTGTCGGTTCATGCTGTCAAGAGCTTGTGATAACCAGATTTATTGGGACTGAGATTAGAATTTTGATTAAGGGAGTGCCTTTTTCGAAGTATAATTTTTTATATTGATAAGTGAATTATTTGACATATAACGCGAATTTGGCATCAGCTAGTATCGAGTAATATGCTTTGAAATTTATAATATGGTTGGACGTGTGCAACAGTACTAATTATTTTTGAACCTGTGTACATCGAGTTTTGGTATTTGTATCCTATAAATTGTTCCGAACATGATTTCTTGATAACGTTATTGGTTATCTTTAATTAAATGTGCTTCGCTGAAGGCTCGCTATCTGTTATCACTTCATTTGGCCCACAATCGAATTTTTATCGAAGACGTGATTAATTGCAATATAAAAATTGACCGTTTTTAACAACCCATTTCCTGTTTCTATATTTATTAAAATTTAAATAGAGACCAGACAGGAGCGGTCACTGACTTCTTGTTGAATGGGTTAGGCTTCAATGTGAATATGTGTAAATTCGGATTTTGTGTAAAAGCGATTTACGATTGCCTATAATCATAAGTTCGCCTTTCATACTTGTTACAGTGGAATAATAATAACTAGCTCAGTCAGTGCATTCTTAGTTCATTGTGGGTGTATTGTATACAGAAGAGTTTTTATTCAAACACAAAAATGCCTTTTTTATTTCTGACCATACTTCATATGCAGATATTCTCTCGATTTTGTATTATTGGAAGACATAATCATTGACATGTACATATGCAGCAAGCGAAGAGAACGTTCTCTCTATTGTTCACTATTCACATGGTCAGACAAACAAAAAATACTTTCTGTCATGAAACGGATAGGGTTTGTCCATTCCATTTCTTTCCATTCTTGAAAAGTTGAAAAAAGTCAAGCGGGGGACAGTTTTTTTCCTCTACATATAAATCTATACATGCCCGTATCAATTGAATGAATCTCTCCTCGAAAAACCTGAGTTCATGTCACGCGTAATGTTAATACACATTGAGTAAACTCAATTTTCAATTTTTTTTTATGCTGAAAGAGAGAGTTTTTCTGGCTCATGTCCACGACTTTTTTTCTGTTTATTGAAGCTGTTCAAAAGTACAGATGCAAAAGACGCAAGTAGGGAATAGAAAATTGAGAGAAGTGTGCAGACTGCTTGTTTCCTCCTTTTTTACTCCGTGCGATTCCTCTCTAGCTCTATGTATTCACAAGAGAGTTTTTATTATTAGTACGCATTGTAATTTGTATTATGTTGGACGCGAAGACAGGATGTATTGACATGATTCCTATTTTCGTGATATTATGTATTATTATATTGTACGTAGCGTGATGATTTGAATAATAGTTTGAAGCACTACAAATGAATTACTACCACCCTCGCTGTCACCATTATCATATGTACATACAGATATGCAGAAAGGTACAAAAATTTCATGAATAATGTAGATTTTATTTATGTTTTATTCTATAATCCTATCAACCAAGTATGGTTTTGTATTGTACACAATTATTGTTGTACAATGCATGCATCATGCAGTTCGCATTCTTTTGGTTGTTTAAAACATAATATTGCACACGTGATGCAAAATAGAGCTGTAGAATAAAGTTTTATGTATGGTTTGTATTGATTATAATAAAAGGGGGTTATTTAAGGAGTCTGGCCAAAAAGAATGGAGCAATAAATAGGATGATTCAATTTGACAATTGTTATTAATAACAATTCCATGCAGTCTATTCAGAATATCTACATAAAAACAGCAATGACACATATATATTCATACATGGACTTGCATAAGCAAGCAAGTACTTTTAGTAGCAGATCCGTTTTTCGTGCTTCTGTTTTTCCCCTTCGAAACATCACTTTAAATATCTACCTGCGTGCATACTTACATTCACTTAAAACTCTGCATCTAGAACGTACCTTTGCAAAATTAGCTGAGTGTCAATGCTATATTTATTATTTTGTATTGATTCAAATATAACCAAACACTTATTGAACCATGATTATAACAAGTAACAAAATATATGATACTATGACCTTCTTTGTTTTTAAGATATAGTCTACGTACGATATAATGTGCAAAAGAAGTTTGAAAGTGAAAAACTGTTTTAAAACTCAGTGTTCAACTATGAAAAATTGTGATTGACAGGCACAATAAGTTTCTTTTAAAATTTATTGTCCGTTCAAGCCTTTTCGTTAGCTTTGGTCTGCTCTACGGCTGCCCCATTTCACACATGAATTTTTAAAAACATATATTCAGAGGCTTAATGTTGGTCTCTTTTCCGCCTTTTTTGCTATTCTAATCAAGTGTTATTTGTGCTGTTCTGGCTTGCTTGCATTCTACTGTCGCTCGATTCAGTTTGGAAAAGTACACATGTTTTTATTTTTTATACAAAAATTGTACATGAGCTGATTTTAATACGATACGGTGAATGAATGAATGCATATCATATTATAATATTCTTTCCTTAAGCTCATGTAAAAGCTGTATTATTGTCATACTCCAATATTTTCTTTTATCAAAATAAAAAGGGGAGCAGATTTATACATATGAATTAAGCAAGATCGGGTTGTGGGACCAGAATATTAAATAGCATCGAATTGTACATATAGAAGCTGTTTTGTTGTGGAGGTATATGGTAAAAAGCCTGTTTTAATTTTTCATGATTTATAATTTTTTGTACGTTTATTTATTGATTGCAATATGGTATTTAGTTCAGATGAGGAAAATAATGACTGCAATTATGTTAGCCAACAATTTAAATTATTATCGATTGTTAAATTCCCAGACTTTTTGAATGAGGGAGTTTACAATAAAAAGGCTTTTCTTATTTGGAGTTTGTCATACTCATAAATCTGTGTTGCACGTTCGCTATATTTCTGTTCCTTGTGTAAAAATAATGTATTTTTATTGCTCTTTACAAAACTTGCAGATATACTGTATTGTTGTTTGATCATTGATTACCGTGTGTATTTTAATAAAAGGAGGAATAAAATCATATTATGGTTGATTTGATAAGTATTTTTTAAATTAAAAGTGGGAGAGGTTTGACTTAGTTTATACTTCTGTTAATGCATTCGTGGAATCGGAAATGCGGAATGTGTAGTAAAAATAACCCAAATGCAAAATGCATTCTTCCTTAGCAAGCTCTTTCTGTGGTCTGTGACTGTAACAGCAACGTCATCTAAATCTTTATCATCATTGTTCTGTTATCTGTTACCTCCATTAAATTTCCTGACTATCTATTGGAAAGAATAATGCGGTTTCAGTAACAGCCAAAGATGAGCCTCTTAATTCTTTCATTATTGAAGCTTTTAGCTCTTCTCTTCTCTGCCTTGATGATATGTAGGTTGCAAAACAAATCAAAGGAAAACTTATTCGGATAGATGTATATTGCAAATACCTATCCGTTTACACGTATATCTATCACAAACCGTGATGAATGTAAAAATACTGACAAACATGTATTAGCCTACAATTTCAGTTGGTGTAATGATGATTTGCAAAAAAAAAACACTCCACAGAAAAATTACCTTTGAGAGATAGCTTCTATATAGAACGATTCAAGTTTCTTGGTTTCTTCCATTCGCTCTGTCCGTCCCAAAGTCATTATACGTTTTTATGATTGGATTTTGCCTTCTGCTGTGTTGACTAGCACGAAGAGGAGATCAAAACTATGTAACCAATCAGAAAAGGAAAATTGAGAAAACAGTTATTTTGTACAAATGCGAATATTCTTTAGATGT